>QJNY01000605.1:0-44721 GCA_004155945.1 Monosporascus sp. mg162 | reverse complement strand
GAAGACGAGTGGCCGAACTTGAAACGACTCTAGGCAGGCCCGCCGCTTATCAGTCCGAATGCAACACCGACGCCGCGACGCTGGTTGCGACGAGGTTATCAGAGGAAGCGAAGCAGAAGCGCATAATCCATTGGCCCGCATTGCATGTGCAGATCCAATGGCAGCATTCCGGTGAAACCAACATTGTGCACTTTGGGGGATGCGCTCTGAGGGGTTACACGGTATCTTGGCTCAGGCGGCTCTCCTAACAACCTTTTTCGTGAGATGGATGACCCACTAACTAGGACATTACGGACACTGTTCTCAAAGGAGGGGAATGGACCTGAAGGAAGATGTCAATTGTGGGTGGAGAAAAAAAAGACTTGCGGGGATTTTCAACCTGGCAGGATGCCGTTTAAGACCAAGGGTGGCGAAAGGGCTGTAGAGGCTTTGGAAGTGCATTAATTTGACCAGGCAATTGGTCGGATGAAGCTGTTGGGGTTCCTGCTGTCCTACCGTTCGAGACTCATTTACAGAAGTACAACGGGATACGTGTTCGGATAAGGTACCCAGTGCACAATTTCGCCGCCCTAAGTCAATACCAAAGATGAACTGACCTCAGACTCATGGCTCCCGACTCAGTGGACACCCAGCCTAGTTTAATTGGGGATTCACGAAGTTTAGGTTCCAGTTACGCTGGAGCAAAGGGTGCGGCACGTGCCGTGCTGCCGCTAAACCGCCCCCACCACCCCCACCACCCCCACCACCCCCACCCCCACAAGATGGCAGGCACTTCTAAAGGGAGGTGCCACACAGTACGTGAGGCGTATTTCTACTGAAGCTCAGGGCTTGACTTGTACCTAACATCATCATCATCATTTACATAGACCACCCAAAAGATCTCACGTTTTTCTCCCGGGGTCTATATGTACGAAGTACAGGTCAGCTGAAACAACCTGTCCCTGCTGCCCACTGACGTTGCCTGACCCCCTCCCCCCCGGTCCGCTGATCTCTTTGGATTCTCAATCTTTAAGAGCAAGCGACCCTTTAATACTCTGAATTTTCCTTCACCGTTTCAAACTGTTCTACATACATGTGATGCATTCCGATGTCGAACTTTGCACGGCGTCGTTGCTTTGACAGCCTCGACCTGTCACCTCCCCCTGGCCCGACCGCCAATACTTACGCGCACTGCTCGAGAACCAATGCGCAATGGCGGATCCATTCTCGATCGTCGTCGGCACCATTGGCCTCGCCGATGTTTGCTCTCGCATAATCAAGAATCTATACCACATTCGGCAAGACATGGGAACTGTCGACGAGGACCTGGAGACCCTGGTTCAAGAAGTTGGCGGTTTGAGGGACATCTGCGAGACAGTGCGAGCGACATTCGGAGCGACATCCGACGACGCGACAACGCCCGAATTCTCCAAGGTATCGGAAGCGACCGAGAAGGTCTGGCAGGGTTTAGAACGTGCTCTGCAAAATTGTCACGAAGTCATATTGAAGTTGGATAAGATTGTGCAGGAGATCCGTGGCCCACCGGGCGCCTCCGGTTCAGGGAAACTCGATGCCTTCCGCAAATCCTTGCGAAAGCGATTCCGAGACAGCGATTTGCGAAGCTGCCGGGCACAATTGGCGACTTACCAGAATGCGCTACAGCTAGTTCTGACAATCATCACTTTGTATGTTTTGCGCAAAGGCAAATCGACAATTTGCTGACCTTGGTTCCCCATTGCGATCGAAGACATGCGGGCGAATGACTCGCTAACCTGTCCTTTTGCACTCTCTAGCCTAGGTATCAGCTCGTCGGAAAATTTAAACACTCGCTCGTTCAAGGAACTATCCGTCAAGGTGCAAAATTTGGACAAAAGTCTCCAGACTCAGATAGCCAATCTGCAGGCCTGGAACCTCAACGCGTCTTCTGGCCTCCAGTACGATGCCTCGGCTTTGGTCGCTCTCAAACAACTTCGAGAGTCTGTAACATTCGCCGCCTTGGCTATTAAGGAGGTATCATCCAATCATCACTTCGACGTCCCGCAATCCGTCAGCAGTATCTTCACGGGGCGTGATGCCCAACTTAACGGGCTTCGGCGCATGCTCATACCAAGGAGAGGCAAAGCAAGGGATCAACACCAGCGACGTTTCATTATCCATGGGCTAGGGGGATCCGGAAAGACACAGTTTTGCTGCAAATTTGCAGAGGAAAATAGAGACTTGTAAGCCTACCTGCCTATGCGTGTACTCAGAGATATACTCAACCGAGCATTGCTAGCTTCTGGGGTATTTTCTGGATCGATGCGAGCACGCCCGAGCGCGTTAAGCAAACACTTGGCAACATCGCCGACATCGGGGGTGTGGACAAGACGGAGAACGCAGCGTTTCATTGGCTTTCGAATTTAGAGCGAACCTGGCTTCTTATCATTGACAATGCTGACGACGTGAATGTTCCGTTGGAGAAATACTTCCCTAAGGGGAACCGTGGAAGCATTCTCGTGACCACAAGGAACCCTGCCTACAAGGTCCACGGGAATGTCGGGCCTGGCTTCTATGAGTTCCGTGGCCTGGATTTCGACGAGGCTATCCACTTACTCCTCAGAGCTTCTGGCGAGCCAACTCCATGGGATGCAGCATGTGAAGCCTTAGCATTGTCGATATCGAAAGCTCTGGGATTTCTTGCCTTGGCCATCATACACGCTGGAGCTGCGATTAGGGACAAGCTCTGCAGTTTGAAAGATTACATGGACTATTACAGCCGAAGCTGGCAAAGACTTCGGACTGCCAAGGCTGTAAAGAGCGGATCAGAAACCGATGCGACGGTTTACACGACGTGGGAAATATGCTATAATCGGTTGGAGGAAAGGAAGACCGTGGCGGCGTCTGATGCTCTGCAGCTTCTCAACATCTTGGCCTTCTTCCACTGGGAAGATATCTCACAAGAGATTTTCATAAGAGCAGTGCGAAATGCCGAGCTCGAATTAGAGCAAGAACACAAAACGACAGCTCCCGATGCAAGTTCAGCCATTTCCCAGCGAAGCGATTTCAAAACGCAAATACGCGCTATCCCTGCAGCCTTCATCGCATGGGTGTTGAAAAATAGAAGCCCACCTCCATTGCCTGCGGTTATTCGAGACGGTCGACAACCAGGCGGTGCTGACGACGCCGTGGATCGAATCCGATTCGCTCTCAAGGAGCTGACGCAAATTTCCCTCGTGATTCGCAATGACTACAATAATACATATTCGTTGCATCCAATTGTCCATACCTGGGCAAGAGAGAGGCCGAAAATGTCAGGCGGTGACCAGGCTTTATGGGCGGATGCGGCTGGAATGGTCCTCTCATCGTCAATCCTTTTGCCGCCCCTTGAAATGTCGGAGAGTGATGAGAGATATCATCTCAGCTTGCTGCCGCATATCAAGCATGTGCAAGCGCACAGAGAGGCGAACTCGCAGAGACTAGCCAGAAAGGCACGGAGTTCGCAGGCGCCATTTTCGGCCTGGATCGGCCGCCTTTTCCCTCCACTTACACCGGACGCAGATCGCATGCGCATGTACGCCAAGTTTAGTCTCGTATATGCTAAATGTGGGGACTGGGACAGTGCCGAACAGCGGCTGACTGAAGTGAGGGACTTTCTTTATCGGTACCTGGGACCCGAGCACAAGCGGTCCAGACAGGTTGCCTTGTTTCTGTCTACCATCTATTGGAACCAGGGACATCCTATCGAAGCTGCGAAGTTGCAAACTCAGGTCGTGGAAACTTGCCAAGAGCACCTGGGCGTGTCCCATCCCGACACGCTCAAGGCCATGGCGGAGTTGGGCCGGACCCGTTGGCAGCAGGGGCGGTACACTGCAGCCAGGCAGCTCCAGGAGAAAGTGCTAGCCGAGATGACGCGAATTCTTCCACCAGATCACGAGGATATCTTGGAAGCTATGGACAACCTGGGGTTGACGATTCACAAGTTCTGGGAGGAACACCACTTTCAGGAGGCATACCGGCTACATGAAAAGGCGATGAATGGTATGGCGCGAATTTACGGCGATCACCATGAGCGCACCTTGATTGCCAAGGAGAATCTGTGCCGAGTCGCTGCCCTCCTTGGCGGACCAGATGTGAACAATGCCGCTAAACTTATGAAGAACGTTTTGGAAACTCGACAGGCTAAGTTAGGGAAGGAGCATCCGTATACCCTACTCGCCATGGTCAACATGGCTATCCTTCTTAGCGCGACCGGCCGACCCTCCGAGGCGGAGGAACTCATCCTTGAGGGCCTCCCCATTGCCGATCGAAACCTCGGACGAGACCACATCGGAACCCTCTTTGGACGGCATACCCTGGCTTCCATCCTGGCTCGACAAAATCGATTTGCCGAGGCAGAGGCTCTGCTTGTCCACGTCACCGATAGCCAGAAGCGGATGACCTCACACCGTGGCGACTACCATCCGGACCGCCTTGGAGCCCTAATTGAGTTGGCTCGTTGTCATTTTATGCAAGGGAAAACGGAACAGGCAATATCTGTCTGCGACGAGGCGATTCACGGCTTCGAAATTATCAGCTCCTCGCCGCATCCTCTTGCGAATAGTCTTCGGTTGGCTCGTGCTAGGATGCAGGATTTGTTACAGCATGAGAGCCAAGAATCTCAGTCATTAAACGCTCCTCATGCTCAGCATGGAGTTTCTTTTCCCTTTATCCTTTTTAGATCTGCTGATTAAGCGTTGGGGCGACGGCGTTCTGAGGAAACGTGTCGCGGCGATTTTGCTGTATATCCCTGATTGTCTAAATTGCGGCATAATTATTAAGTAGAAGCTACTATATACCACGCAGTTTGATTACCCCGGGCATTGATAATTATTATGTTTTTAAGCTGGTGTGGGGTTTTTAGTTGTCTAACAGTGACGTGTAAGGGAGCTGTCGGAGACAGGTTGAAGACCCAGCGGATTGCGATGTGGCCGCCACAGAGGGATGCGACCGGGAGCAGACAAGCGAAGGCGCAATGCGGGCACGGAGCGATCACAGGTAAACCGGAGATTAGCCGAATGGGCGATCGAGGAAAGGGGGCGCGTTCACTAACTAACCGGCAAGATAACCACGCAAGAGAGCGCTTAAAGAATGTCCCACGCCCGCTGCGTGTCCAGTTGCTGGCTGTGTTCTGTTCTTACTCTATGTCGAATGCGTATTGTACCTTGTGCTTTGTTTGCTGTAGGGCTTCTCCGACTTGTGAGATGAGCTAATGGCCGGACTCTCGGCGCATTTTTCTCGTTTCGACTTCCGATCTTTGAAGGTTACCTCCACGCCTTCGCAAGAGCCTGGGTGACACTTCTGCTAGGATGGTAGTACCCGCTCGCCCAAGAGAGATTATCCTCCTCCTTACAATCTTTCAAAGACATAGAACTCTTTTATCCCTTTTGTTATACGGTGGTCCGCATGTTGGATTATCGTGGGCCGTCAAGGCCTGTTCTGCTTAAACTCCTGGTTATGAAGGGCGGTTACTACTACGAATGGGCACTTAGACGATGCATCTGTGGGATCGCGCCGGTGCGCGAGAATGGCCTCTTTTCCCAAATATTTCGAGAAAGTCGTCCTCTATAGAAGAATGAAAGCATTGTCAGTTTACTACTTAGTCTACTTCCGCCAGGCAATCAAGTGCAGTTCAACCAACGAAGCAATAAACTTGGCATTTTTCTCTCCCCTTCTTCACGTCAATACAATACAGTGCAGTTAGATACTTACCTCTTATTATTTTCCACATTTTGCTCTTTCATCTTTCCCCCTCCCTTCTTTACTTTTCTTCGCTTTTCCCCTCCTTTTCTTCCCTTTCCCTTTTCTCCTTTCTTCTTTTCTCCTTACGCGCTCACGGATCATCGATTTCCTCCCGTCTCTAGATCCGGGGGAAAAGGGGAAAAGGTAGGGGTGATCAGTCACTCACTCGTGCGACTTGGAAGCCGAGGAGCAATCTAATACTCCGAGCATAGAAGACACTGGCGGTGCCGGCAGAACCAGCACGGGTCGCCGGTGGGCGTCCGGGTGCGGCACAGGTGACACACGAAGAACTCGCCGTGGGTGTTGTCGGAAGGGCGCAGGATTGCGCCGACGTGGTAGACGACGCCGGACCAGGCCTCGGAGAGGAGGGTGTGGAAGGACATTTTCCTTTTCCGTTCTGTCCGTATATCTGTATCGGTTATGGGGCCCGCGGAGGTTAGTTGTGTGGGGCTTCTTTTGTGGGAATTGGATGGGATATTTGGGTTTTGATGAGGCGGAGTGTTCTTTGTTGTCAGCAGTAGTAGTGTGCGGTTGAGCGCGTTTTAGAGCTATGAGAGCAAGAGAGTTAAAGGGGGATAGATAGGTACGGTATCCGGGCCCTTTTTGTAGAGGCACCTGTAGTCCCCGTTACGTGGAGACTGTGAGGTAACTTAGTAGCTGTTGAGTAGGTACTGTTTGTGAAGTGGAACAATGACATTGTCTCGATACGGAGCATGTATACGGAACGTTTATAGAGTGGTTGCGTTTCTGATATTGTGTCTTTGAACCACTTGTTTGTTCATCCTCGTCAACCAGTCACAGACGGCCGAGTCCTAGCATCATCTTTGGTCCATCTCGATATAGGGGTCAAACTTCAAGTCATCAACCTTCCCGAACAGCTTGTTTCAGCGGAAGCCTAGGCTCATCGTGCGTGAGACAAGCGCGCCTGTCTGACTGAAATCTATTCATCACAACAGAAGGGTGCCATAAGGTGAGTTCCTCAAATACGCAGGAGCTATGCGCATGCCGCTTGCTCGCGCAGCTCTAATCAGGGCGTTCCTTGAACTCGGTATATCCACCGAAGCGCACCAAAATACGTCCATACCCCTCCTCTATTCCTTCCTGTTAATCAGACCCTCGTCGACCCCGCTCTTGAACTTGTCTTTGGCCGGATCCCTAGCCCACGTCTCGGCCAGCTCGAAGCTGGGGTCCTCCTCGGGGTACCCCAGGCTGCGCCGCAGCTTGACGATCTCTTCTCTCACGCGCCTCGCGCACTCGACGCGGATCTCGACGGCCTCGGGACCGTACTTGAGCTCGTCGGTCAGCTCGCCCATGGCCCGCGGCCTGGCCTTGCCTCTGCCGCCGTTGCCGTTTCCGTTGGCGCGGCGCACGAGGTCGCGCCAGCGCGCGCGCAGGTCGCCGAAGGTGCGCTCGGCGTCGACGAGATCGCCGAACGCGACGCGGATGCCGACGCCGACGCGCGGCAGGAAGCGCGGAAACCCGCGGTCCTCGGGCATGACGCGCTGCGTGCCATCGATGAAGACGGGCACCACGTCGGGCATGGGCTCGCTCTCGAGGATCAGCCGCGACACCCCCCACTTAAAGTAGCGCATGCTCGCCGTTGGGTGCTGGTGCACGCACGCCTCCGGGAACACGTGCACCCAGCTGTGCCGGTTCGCCCGGTAGGCCGACGGCGCTGCGTGGCGGTCCGCACCCGTCGTCGTGAACGTGAGCCCGTCGCCCGCGGTGAAGGGGTCGGGCACGTCCCCCTCCAGAAGCTTCTCGGCGTCATAGGGCCGCGGCGTGATGAAGGGCTGAGAAGATAGGAGGCGGATCGCCTGTGCGATCGTCGGCTGGAAGAGGCCCCCGTGAGGCGAATGTAGTGAGCGATGCGTTGGCAACACTTGCCCGCTGTAGAAGAATGATCCAAAAGCCCTAGGGAGAAAAGGATAAGCCTAACAGGATTTGGGGCTCCTGATGATGAAGGAGGTCCCCTCACTTGTTTTTGTAACATATGTCATGGGCCCCTAGTCCCCATCTCATGTTGGATGGATTGAATGCATATCGCAACGGTAAAACTCCCCACATGAGAGGATCATCGAGTCTATGAGTCGCAAGCTTGTGAGACTAACTTCAGCGTGCTTCTCGGGCATAAAGTGCTCACATGCTGATGTGGTTCGAAACTGGGAATGATATTAGCCCCCCTTAAGTCATAGCGAGTCCTCGCAGTGGTTTGAGTGTAACTACCTGTAATGAGACCTCTCTCCCTGCCCTCGACATCTTTCCTCTTGTCTAAAATATTCAAGAATTTCTGCAATCCAGTAACTTCGACAGAATTGAAAGTGTATATAAAGCCTCTCGAGAGGGCGGCGGTTAGGCCCATAACCACCGAAGAAGTCAACCGCCATGGTAAGCTTGGCTGCAGGGGAGCCGACTTTACATGGCTGCTGCCAACGTTAGGCTTCGACATAACGAGTTCTTCATCAGACGCCATGGGGAGGTTCTGGACTACGGCTCATCGCTGACTATCTGACTCGGTCAAAGCGAAGGAAAGAAGGAGCGTATTCAGCTTCCTCGAAAAGCGATGCATGTATTAACTAATACATTATGCAGCATACCAGGTCGACTAGCTGTCTCAAATACTGCAGCAGGAACAGCCCATCAACGCGCCTATGAGAAAAAAAAATTCGCGGGAAGTTGAGAGAATTGCATTTGTACCTGTACCCAGAAGCCCTGCCGCCACTGTTCCACTATTGAAACTGTTGGGGCTCCTATCAAGCGCCTAAACGAAAGGCTAAAAGTCTTAAATGGTACCAACTTCCGGGGAAGCAGGGCTCGCTGCAACCAACCGCTAAGCTCCCTTCCGACACGCCCCGGCGAACGTTTTCTGATTGACGACATACACCAATCAGGTATTATAACATTGGACTCCGTGCCTCGTTACCTCACAATCATTTATTTTATGCCTTCTTGCCTGCTTCAACACCACAAGCCTCAAGATGTCGCATAGTACGTATACCCAACACAACCCTTCTCCGCCTTTCCCTCCCTCTTCCTTCACGTACTCAATAGGGTCAACACAAAACTAACCCTCTCCTCTCTCCCCAGGCAAACGCAACACTTCGCGCGCCGTCTTCACCTCGCACGAGCGGGACCTCGCGCGGCGGGCCTGGGGCGCCACGTCGGCGCGCCTGTCGCGGGAGAGCTTCCTGCCGTTCGCATCGTGCGCGCTGTGCCTCGAGATGGCGCGGGACCCCGTCGCGTGCGCGACTCGCGGCGACCTGTTCTGCCGCGAGTGCGCGCTGTCCAACATCCTCGCCCAGAAACGCGAGGCCAAGCGGCTCGAGAGGGCGCGCGAGCTCGAGATGCGCGAGGCCCGGGACGCCCGCGCCCGCGCCGACGAGGAGGCCCGCGAGCGCGCCGTCCGCGAGTTCGAGATGGTGCAGAACGGGCTCGACGTGAAGGGGAGGGCGAGGGCCGGGAACCCGGACGACGACGACGACCGGACCCCGAGGAATAATGGTAATGGCGACGACAACGCCAACGACAACGACAAACGTCCCGGGAAGCGGAAGCTCCCGCTCGACGCCGACGAGCTCGCGCGCGCGGCCGCCGAGGAGGACCGCCGGAAGGCGCGCCGCCTGCTCGACGCCGAGAGGGCCGAGGCGGCGGCGAAGGCGGCGCTGCCGTCGTTCTGGACGCCGTCGATGACGCCGTCGACCGCGCCCAACAGCAACACCGACGAGAAGAAGAACAGGAAGACGACCAAGAACACCCCCACCTGCCCCGCGTCGCGCGAGGACGACCCCCACCCGTACTCGCTTCACACGCTCGTGACGGTGAACTTCACGGAGGAGGAGGAGGAGGAAGGGGATGGGGGAGGAGGCAGGCGGACGAGGAGGCGGGTCTGTCCCGCGTGCCGCAAGGGCCTCAGCAACGCGTCCAAGGCCGTGTTGGCAAAGCCATGCGGCCACGTGCTGTGCCGGGGCTGCGTCGACAAGTTCATGCGGCCGGGCGGCACGGGGGCCCACCACCATAACCACCACGCGGACCCGCACGCGCCCGAGGACGGGCTGCGGTGCTACGTCTGCGAGGCGGATCTCACGGACAAGCCGTCGTCGAAGGAAAACGGCGGCGATGCTAATAATATTAACGGCGATAATGACGACAGACCAGAGGGGGACGGGGGCAAAAAGAAGAAGAAGGAAAAGGACAAGGAGAGGGAGAGGATACGGCCGGGGCTCATCGAGCTGCGGAGCGAAGGGACGGGCTTCTCGGCCGCGGGCGCGAACGAGGTCAAGAAGGTTGGCGTGGCATTTCAGTGCTAAGGCAACATCTATAAGGGAGTTATAGTACAAGAGAATAACAAGCGAGGCCCCCGATGGAAAGCTTGTACACTTGATGAACTCTCCTCCGCCGCCCCTGTCGCCCTTGTACACGACGCTCATTAGGGTATATGCCATTAGACCGGTAGGTATGAATGCCCGGTAACATGATAATTCTAACGCGGCAAAGCTCTTTTTTTTTTTTTTTTTTTTGCAACTCGTCCGTCTATCTACGAACTCCATGCATCCACCAGTCCCATGCATAGCTAGTAACCACAAAGTTTCTCAACTCCGCCACACACAGCGAGTCAGCAAAGAATAAACAACAGCAACAAATGCTGGGGGGAAAAATCCCAGACGCTCCCAATAGAGATCCAGACAGACAAATCCTCGTCCATCGCGAGTCGTACAAAACGCCGCCAAGATGGTCATCCCAGAGAACGATACGATACCCAGTTATCCCCAGCATTTACTCGAGATCCCGATGCGACCTATTGATCACGTTCATGACGGACCGCGACCCGACCTCGGACGCCGCGGAGTGCCGTCTCCTCCCGAGCTCGCCGGGGGGAGGCATGCGGCAATGCGGGGCCGGGGGCCGGGAGCGGTCGACGGCCCCGTGATCCGCGTTGCCATCCCCTCGACGAACAGGGACACCGCTGTCGGGAGCACTACTAGGTGGGGCGGCGCTTCGCGCCTCACTAGGGCCGATGCTATACCGTAGAGCCGGAGGCAGTGCGTGTATCACGACACATTGCTGTGCACGGGCACCACCACCGGGAGCGTCACCTCGTGGCCCATCTTTCAGCGTCTTCGGCTGGGCAACAGCTTTCGTCGCGGCCTCCACCAGCGGGTCGGCCTTCATCACCGGCCCATCCTTCGTGATTGGCCCGGGCTTGAGCATTGACGTGAGTCCGGCCTTCGTCACCGGTTCGGCTTTCGTCTCCGGCTTGGATTCGGCTCTCACAACCGGCGTAGGCTGAGCTTCCACCACCGGTACAGGCTCAGCCTTCCTCGCCGGCCGCGAGGGCCTGGCCCCACCGCGACGGGCCGGGAACTCGCGCAGCAGGCCTGCGACGAGGAGGGAGAGCCTGAGGAGCAGCTTGTGCACGGCGTCCTTGGCGAGCATGGTCGTGCCGTGGCTCAGGAAGCCCTTGAGCAGCTCGCCCTGGACGCCGTCGTACAGGGCGGCGACGCCCTCGGCGCGCGCCGTCTGCACCAGCGTGCTGAGCACGGTCCCGCGCAGCGGCGCCGCGCTCTTAAGTGCTTTGTTTGATTTGCTGTTGTCCTCCTCGCCGTCCCGGCGGTCCTCGGAGGATACGAGGTCATCGTCATCTTCCTTGGCCGTCGGCCTCTCCTCCTCGGCGGAGGAGACGCCGGCCTGCAGCCGCGACTTGGCCGTCTGGAAGGGGTAGGTGATGGTGCTCGCGACGGACTTGCTGACTGCCGCGAGCAGGAACGTGAGGAACGGGCCCGGATCGTCCCGCCTGTGGGCGCGGACCGCGTTCTTCCTCAGGAAGTCCTGCAGGAAGAAGGTGATGCTCGGGTTTATCGTCAGGACCAGGGTGGCCGAGTAGCCCGCCCAGAGGCCCCCAATGCCCTTCTCCCTCACGGCCTCCCGCGCCATCTCGCCGAACCCCTTGCCCCGGGCGTCCTCCCCGTCGTCGATCAGGCTCGCCGTCTGCTTGCGCGTGACGATGTTCGCTATGGGCGTCGTGAAGGCGCGAGAGCCGGCGCCGGCCAGGACGCCGACGGCGAGCTCCTCGAGCACTCCCAGGCCGCCCTTGCTACGTTTGCGTCTATGATGGGCCGCGAGACGAAGGCTCCGGAGCCACTCATAGAGCATGAAGAAAAGAAAAGATTCCAATAATGACTTGGCTGCATCGAAGGCCTGTCCGAAGTTAGTGATTTCCCATACGATATATGTAAACGAGCTGGTCAGAGAAAACGTCCTCCAGAGCATATGGCTCGAAGCGCACACGTATAGACGAACGAGCATCCGTGTAGGTAGGTAGCCACATCACCATCATGATGATGTACTCAAACGACGTGTAAAGGGGGTTCAGTGGACGCTAGGAAAGCTACTCACCAGGCCAGAGTAGAGTGCTTTCGGCCCGCCTTCCTCGGCGCAGATCTTCGAAAAGGCGTCGACGATGCCGTCGTAGTGGGGCCTATCGCTCTGCGCGGCACTCTGACCGGACGGGCGCCCTCGACGGGACGGTGGTGGCGGTGCTGCTTGTGTGGCATTGGCCGTGGCAGCACGGGCCGCAGCCGCTGCATCTGCTGCCGTCGCCGCCCGGGCTTCCGAGGCTGGAGTCGCCGAAGCTGGCCTCCCATCCTCCGTGCTTGAGGGTGCTGTTGCGGATGTCGCTGAAGTCGCTGCTGGGTCTGGTGCTTCCCGACTTCCCGGCTGAGGCGGAGGCGGCGACGGGGGGTTCCGGCGCTTTTCTGCGCGGAGGAGCTCGCGCTGAACCTGCAGCCGCGTGATGACTAGGGAAAGAGGATACAGGGCGCATGTTGAGATGAGGGTGCCGAGGGAACCCGAGGCAGCGTGTTGCAGGGCAGGCAGTAGCTTGCCCGGGTCTGCTGTGGATGCAGACAGAGACATGATGAGCAATAGGAACAGCAAGGCGAGACGAGAGATGTCCAGTCCGTTTATATCAAGCGAGTGGCGTTCCAAGAACCAAGGTAGCTCTCGGGTACGCACAAACAAAATCTTTCCCAAACAAACTCAAAAGCTATGGGGAGTTAGGGCGAAGACGAGGCCTAGAGCGGGAGGTGTGTCGCCGTCGGTACCAGTACAGCTGCCGGTTATCACATGGAAGACCGAGGCGGTTAGGTAGTTACGATATATCGGCTCCACTTGTAGGAGCCTGCATCTGAGTCGAGATCAACGGTGCCAAGCAGTAAAGGATTAATCTGATATTGTGATATGTTTACATGTTATTGGGCTATGTTGTACAATCACATTTGTGAAGGAATATGAGCGTGGTGATACCAGCGGAGAAGGAGTCTCATTTCGTGCCCGATTGAACGGTTCGGGGTCACGATCGACGTCATAGCTCAGCGGCCCCACCCCCTGAATCGCGCTTGGAGTTTATACTTGCCTCGATGGTTTACCGCTTGCTCCAGCCCGCCCCGCGTGGAACGTTAACTACCTAGTAGAGCTAGACGCGCAACGGTTGATGCCGCCTTCTGCGGTAGAAGCTCAATGCAACTCGACATACGTATTCCAGTATCACGTTGTGTACGACCAATTGAAATAACCCAAACAATATGGCAATGGCCGTTACCGGGTGCGAGCCTGGAAGCGGCCTATAGAAATCAATGGCTGCCCGGCCGGAAGGATACCAGAGTCCCGCCCCTCCTTAGGCTCTCCTCAATCTGGAAACTGTAGAATTTAGCCTCATATCCACGTTGGTCTGATTGGCTGCATTCCCGAGAGACTTGTTAAACGATGACACGTGTGGCCATAGGCTGCACATATCCCTTGGTCTTGATCTTGATGCTCCGCGCTTTGCACGTATCACGGCCAGTCGTAGGAGTCATGTGCATGAAGGTAGGCGTAGTAGTCCTGCAGGTGAAGAGAGGGATTCAATTTGCGACTCATTCGCCTTACAATAGGGGGTATCAAAAGAATTCAGACGGACCCGGATGGGGCAGAATCCACTGCTTAACCTGTAAACGCCTTGCTTAGCCTTCCAGATATCATCTCCAAATGTCAGTGTGACTCAGTCTAGGGCGATATCCTCGACGCGAACCCAAACGCGGCAATAAAACTTCCGTAATGCCACCATCCCTCATTTCCTGCATTTATGCTTCTGTTTTCAATCATCATTCGTGGTATCTCTGTCTGGGGAAGTCGCGCATTCGTCCTTTCCTCATACTAGTGAACTCTCCCTATCAGGTGCTAGACAAAACCGGGTCAATACAGACTAAGGATACAGCCGGAGCAAGCAGAGCAGTTGAGTATTAACCGCATAGTTGCCAGCTAGATAGATAACTCGCGGGCGCTGTATGAATGGGACGCTCAGGCTATTGACTAGATCAGTTCGAAGTCCGCTTACACCAATTGTTCTTCCGTACCTTGATCTTGCCCTCATGAACTGCTCACTGTGGACTTCGGCTGTCTTTGCAGTGACGAAAGACAAAGTAACGAAAAGAGTGGATAGACATAATGGCAATGTAAGGATGACTAGTATCGTCATATCTGCTCCTTAACGGGCCTTTTGTAAGGATGAAAGGCTGCCGACGAAGGAGAGGCTGGACCAGAGGTAGTAGAACGAGACTCCTAAGCACGACTGGCCACCGATGGCCGCCGAGAAGCGGCTTGAATGCTGAAGCTAGAGGATCTTCTGGCGTTGGCGCCGCCCGTCATCGCTAGGTCCGGCTCTCCGGGAGCATCGTCCAGATCAATGTTGGCATCCGCGTGATTCTCAGGAAGTTTCTGAGCACCGTAGCCGACAACCTTAAATATGTTGTTTCGTCCACCGTTAGTTGCAGTCTGCAGCTGCTCGTGGAGACGAGCGAGTTGGTAGGTCCTCTTAAGAGGAGCGAAGATAGGCGGAGGCATGACGGGTTGCGGGTTCCACCGAGCCAAAGCGCTCATGACAGCAGCCGTCTCTTCGTCGGAATCCACAGGTCCAGCATTGGCATCGTCGTCGTCCTCGAGAGGAGCATTTGCATCGAGTGCAGCTTCTTTAAGGTCGTCAGTCATCACGATTTAGCCATCTTGTTACGTCATTCACATCGATACTCACTCTGTTGCTTCGCTTGATTTTTTTTCTGATATGCGGCGAGTAACATGTCGTAAGGCAGTGATCTGCCAGCAACAGCTCGCTTGGCACCCATGCTGTGACTTTTGCACGTAAGAGAGCGTGCGCACGGCTGTCCGTTGGGTAACAAAACACCGCACTGCTTTTCAACATCGACTGGGCCTAAAAATATAGAGTCAGGCATGATTGATTATCGTCGTTGGGGCTGAGATCGGGATGAAGATCGAAGGGTCATGTTGTGTGTGCGGGTACCTTTAGGTTTTGGTGCCTTGGGTTTTGCTTCTTCCTTCTTTTTCTTGTTTTTCGGGCCCTTATCCGCATCCCCGTCTGCCTTCCGCTTCTTGCCTTTTGGCTCGCCGTCGGGCTTCTTGCCGCCCACCTTCTTGGGCGCCTTGCCGTTAGCACTCTTCTTCTCAGGCGAACCGTCATCATCATCGTCGCTGTCGTCATTCATCTTGGCATCGCCGTCCTCTTCGGCTTTACGAGCCTCTTCTTCCCTCGCTTGTTCCCTGGCGCGTTCTCGGGCCTCCCTCGCTTCCTTTTTGCGCTGTGCCTTCTCCCTCTTAATGTTCAAGCAGCGCGCGATATGTTCCTTAGCTGCAGTCCTGATGATACCTTTCCTGCAGTGTTTGCATTGTAATAGGTTGATGGGGTCTTCGAGGGGTCGGCCAGTCGCGAAGGTTATACGGAGCCTATCATCGAGTGGTTGCATAACAGGGCTTGCGGATTGGGAGCCGGTTTCCGGGCCTTCCATCATCCTTACAGGTCCCTTCTCATCTATCACGGGTCGATGTCAGACCATCGAATGCAACTTCAGAGCTACGTTAGGCAATTAAGCGTACCGCCATCAATGAAGCTGTCCCTCCAGTTACCCGGCTTGACGATTTTCGGCGGTGACTTTTTGAGTTTGATAACGCCCTGTCTAGGGGCCTTTTTCGGCGCGACATTTATGGTGCCTTCGTCGTCGGCGGCTATATATACCCATGATCGCATTGTTAGAGAGAGTAATGACACATATGGTCGCGCGCCAAATGCAACTTGCCTTGAGTCGCCATCTGGGCGAAGTGGACGGTTATAGGGGTATTACTGAAATACAGTAAAGGGGTAGCTCGAAATCGACGTTCGTTGAGTACTTAAGTAAGCGCGCGGTGATGGAAAGGTGGAAGTTGATGTGAGACAGAAGATGTTGATTGTGTTAGCGAGCTGGATATGCATACAATGGATGCGATGTCGTTAATTGAACTGCAGCCAAGGAAGCTCAGCCTTACTTGCTTTAGCTGCTTAAAAGCCTTAGCGCTAGTCTAATCCTTACTTATCTTCTTCGCCTAATTGACTAGTGGAGCCTATCGGCTGATCTTCAACCATGCCCCTTTTGCTTTAGCACTTTGAAGTCGACGAAGTGCGGGGTTCAGGGATATTCAAAATAGTCACACATTTAATAAGTTAGGGATGGCTAAGAGACTGCAAAGTTGTTTCCTTTTCTGCATCAAAACACTCCAAGCTCAATAAGTAAAAGCCTCACTTTTACGCAAGTACTCGGGTATGCGCCTTAGTGCATAGTGACTGGGTCCTGGAAGTCATAAAAGGGTTATAACAACAGATCTGGATATCGCCTATCTTTTCCGGATATTCGTATACATTCAAGTCCCGAAGCAGTGATGAATATAATATGCCTTGGAGCTCCGCGGTTGGCAACTTAGCTCTATGTATTTTCAAAATATCATGCTGTGAATACCATTCGCTTCCGAGGAAAACCGCGGGGAACGTGTACAGCAAAACTGTTGGGACTCTATGCCTAGGATGAGTGTAGCCTTTTACCGGTTCAACACAAGGGAAACATGTAGTTCCATAGCTCGGTCTCCATCTACAGTAACCACGCCTACGAAGATACGGGGCTGCTCTTAAAGCTCCCATTATGCATTCCGTCGCGTAAATTGCACTTAAATTTGTGAGCGAGGTATGGTATCATTCCTAAGCAGGCAAAATATCTTCGTCTACTACAGTAGGTTGACATTTTCACCATCTTCCATTTCCCCCCAAGTGTCAGCGTGTGGTCATATGTGGAAACGTGCAACCCTTAGATGCCGAGCCTATTGTTGCGCTGCGATCTGAAATGGGATAGTCGTCGCTGCAAGAGCCTCATATTGTTCTCCCCAGATTCAAATGGGGGCTAAGGGACTGGGTGGGTTGGGCGTCACGGTTGGCGTCGTAGGATGAGATGCGCAGTGATTGATACATCATATCCTTGCTATGCTCCATGAACTCCACCGTGCTTCCATCACCCTAGCCGTGAGATGTCAAGCAGACAGCCATGTCACGATGGCGCTGCGACATATAGGTGAACCGAACTGGGGCCCAGGCGTTGGCAGTCAGGAGGGGTGCTCCGCCGCCGGTGCGACTCGCGCTCCCCTCAACGTCTTAACCGCGGCCTTCCACCTGATCTTCAAGAACTTCGCCTTGCCCTTCCACCCCCCCTCGCACGCCTCGCCCGACGGGTGTGCCCGGTGGAAGCCGCACCAGAACTTGTGGTGCTCCACGCTCGCCACGTACAGCGTGATCTTCGGGATCTTGAGGTCCGGGAGCAGCCTCAGAAAGCTCTGGAACGGCGGTTTCGTGACGAACCGTGGCGCGAAGACCTCCATGTCCTTCTTTTTCCCGCAGAGGAGGCGGAGGTCGTCGTCGTACGTGTCAACGCCGCCCCAGAAGTCGTCGGACGGAAAGTTGCTCCCGATCTCCAGACGTAGGTGCTCGAGGTGACCATTCTCTACCATATCACGCAGGGCCGAGCCGTACGTCTCATGGAACAGGTGGATATGGCTCCTGATGTAGAAATTGATGGTCAGATTCCGCACATAACGGCGTGGCGTGACGCGGGCCGGCGGCCCAACCAAGAACGGGTCCGCCATTCCCCTCGACTGCGTGTTGTCGAGGCAGACATCGTAGTAGAAAACGGACGCGGCCTCCCTGTACATCCTCTCACACGTCAGGAACAGGCTCAGGATGTCCCTGCACGACGGGTCCTGGAGGATCACGACGCTTAGGATCTCGCTCCTGAGCTCGGGAGGAAGACTGAAGAACGGGAAGGGCTCAGTAATCGGCCGTTTCGGCGGATCCGCCGCTCGTTTGGGTGTCCTTGAGCGCGACGGATTGGATCTGTTGCGGAATGCCAGGTTTGCCTTCCTCATCGCCACCGACTTGGGCATTTCAAACCGTAAATCGGAGAAGTTCCACACTGGGTCATTGTTAACGGACGCCGGGCTTTGCGAGTCGGCTGATTGGGGCGCCATTCCAACAACAATAAAACTTATGGGCTTTGTTTGAGAAGGAAATCCACTAATTTGATTGTGATGTTGTCATGAGGACGCGATGGAGGATGTCGCAAGATGGAGAGGGCGGCCTGGAATAATACCAGCTCAACGGTATGCTGCACAGTGTCCCCAGAATCTCAACACTGGCCTCCACAAGGGAGGTGATGTCGGAGTTGTTGACGACAGAACCTTAACAGACTACGAACCTTCAAGTGACAAAGCTCACATTGTCGCCATACTCGGTCTTGATAGTTCGAAACAATCTCATAAAGTCGCTAAAATCAAAGATCTAGTAATTCAGGTAGACAGTAGGCCTTTTTAGACGTGGTGGCAGTCCAGATGTGTTGTCATACCTATGACCCTAAGGATGAAGCCGGTAAGGACCACTCCGTAACTCATGAGTCCTCCGTGTCAAATTGGACTCTAACTTCCCATCGAAATCACAGCAGCCGTATCCCCTAGCATGAACACTCCTCAAATCCACCCATGCTTCTACCCACTACCCCCCGCCACTTGCCCGTCGTTGCTTCAGTTCACAGCAGGCTTCAACTCAAAGTTGCCCACGGATCGAACTCGCAAGTGACGTAGCGCGAGTTCCATTCCTTAGAAAATTCATTTGCGCCCATTATGCCGAAATCCCGGACGAACTCCGCGCCTTCTGTGTATGGCTTCAAGATCACTAGACGGCAGGATTTGAGGTTTGGGTAGTCTCGCCGATAGTACATAGCGACCGCGGTACCCTCGTCGTATTGTCCAGAATATGAGCATTCCCAACAGAAAGGAGACCCGCCGTGAAATACCAAAACTCTCATTGCTCGGATACTCTCAATCTTCGCTCTCAAGTCGGTGGACAACGGGTTTGTTGTGTAACCCGGCGTCACATCCCACAAGCTAGGGTAATTCCAGCCTAGTATCTTTTCTTCCCAAACCCCCTTCTTCGAACCACACCAAAATTTGTGATAATGTAAGTAGAAAGTGCTTCGTTGAACGTTCAGGTATAGAGCACCCTTGCTCTTAGCTTCTCCCCCTACGGGCTGATAAGACACGTCGAGCTTCGTCGAATAGAAGCCCAAGCCCAGAGCCACTTCCCGGGCGAGTTTGTTCGCTGTGAGGAACGGGGAAATGAGCTTTCGCGTGGGGGTGATCGTATAGGTCCAGTCATTCATCAGAACGAGTCAATCCTGTTTGCTCTCTTCCTCGAGTGCCATCCTCCATATCTGCAGCTTCAGCTCTGCAGGGAGGCGCCGAAATGGGCTGAATTCCGCCATATTCGTCGACTAACTAAACTTTTAGTCGCTAGAGGGATAGTGTTGGAGGGTAGTGTAGCTGGTGGCGTTATGTGTTATTGAGGCCGTGGCGGAGATGGCTGTTGTAGATTGCTTGTAATGTTTTCGGGTTACCCTTGAAGGCGTTCCATTCCAGTTGGTTTAGGCAGCAAAGGGAAACCGAAATACCAAGAGGCAGTTATGGCCACGAGTGTTACCGACAATAACCACGCGACTTGCCGCCAATCGGTATCCCGAGACGTAAGAGATGCTTCTGGTGAAGTATCTCTGGTATTATACGACCTAGGCACGCCGCCGCGCTTATTCCTTCCTTTTACGCCTGGTCAACTTAGATAGCATACACTCTGCCTTGATACGAACATCTTCGAGATAAGCGTCTTCACGCCTTATTGAAACTACCTAACATGAGTTAGTCTCAAGTTATACGTAAAATAACCCCTGGATATACTACGTTAGATACCTTATGCTTAGCAGTGTTTTAATTGCAACGTGAACCACAGATTTGCGATGGCTGCCCCGTACAACAGCAAAGACATCAAGAGGGAGGTTTAACTGAGCAAGCTACGGAATTGATTAGTTGTTTTGACAATCCGGATATCCAAACATATGCGGGGTATTTGGTAAATAATATGTATTAAAGTGGGGAACCGTGTTTGCCCCGCGATCCCTATAAAGGTTGAAGTTTATCTCTACACAGCCTACCCGTATATATGCTGGTATGTCTAGCTATTGGCTCATAAATATCACTAGTGCTATATTTCCACACTACCCGACGTGTCAGTGAAACGACCTATCGGGGCACTGCGGTCGTAACCCTCGGTTCCACGCGCCTTTGTGCCTTTCACAGACCGTCTACGGCTGCCTCTTCAACCTTTATTTTCCTCGCTACGACGTTCTTCTCTTGTATCGCGCGCTCGCTCTCCATTATATTGGCGATTGCGATGGCGTATTGCATTCCCATGTCCTTCCACACGACCTGAATGGTCTCGTAGGACCATTTCCACAGCTCGGGGGAGACGCCACGGGCACAACCCGCGACTTTTAGGTGCCATAGGAGTGGAGGGACGCCAAGGCCCCCGGCACCGCCTTGGCCGGGACGCTCGAGCATCCTGGCCGTCTCCCTGTCGAGTTTTGGATGATTCCAATGCGACGGTGTGCTGATCAGGATGTCCTCCGCCATTCTCCTCGATATGGCGAAACACCGATCTTTGTGGGCCACCGTGATGAACCGGCCACTCGAGACGGGATATTCAGTAGTGCTTTTGAGGAGCATGTCATTCAGAAGGATCCGGGCCCAGCGAAAATGATTCCATATCCGAGCAGGCCATATTCCTTCGTACGAGTGCCACCTTCCTCGAAAAAGGACTGCAGGATCATATTCCCACCGGTTCTCCCGGAAAGGGTAGGATTCATGTAGGCGATCCTCTAGCAAGTCCAAAATTGCCTGCAGGGCTACTAGCTGCTGTAAGAGGGCTTCGACCGGCGCCCGCCCGTCAGCGTACGCTGTTTGCTTCATCTGCCCCGAAAGCCGGCAGGCTTCCGCGATGGCTAGTGCCACATCAACGCATATCTTATCCGGTGTTCCTTCCAGCAGCTCCCCGCAGCGGCCGAGCACCTCAAAGAAGGCCGGCGGTATGGGTGTGGCGGTCATCTGGGAGGGGATGAACTAGGATACTTAACAGATGTACAAACGAATTGCACGACACTGCTTACCAATGTAAATATCACCTGGAGAGCATTCCGAGCAGCATCCTTGGGGGCGTGAGGGAATTGAAGTGACAACTTGAATAAAGCGATCGCCCCTTGGATATGAGTTGTAGCCGTACTAGTTGAGACGACCGACCCCTTTCGGTTGACAACCTGGAAGCGGTCAGGATCTCTTCGGATTGGCAGGCGGATGATAGGCATTAGGCTTACCTCGAATAGGGCGAGAGTGATGACAGATCTCAGAGACAATGCGAACTCCCCCGCATCTTGCTGAATTTGACTTGACACAACCAGCTTGCCGGTTTGTCTCAATGCTGTCACATATTTCTCGCGCGCATACAAGTTAAGGTCCCTGTCATTATGTAAGTTGGACAAGCTAGCCAGGCCAACGGCAATAGCGATGTTTTGCATAGCACTGTTGCCTCTACAATACGATACCAACTCCTCAGGTCCTGGAGCATCCGGCTGGCAAGCCAGATAACGACTGGCATAGAACTGAAGTCCCCGCTCGTCCAAACTGGGACCTATACTCCGAGATACCCTCGTCGAAACCACCTCATGCTTTACTATGGGGCCCGTCGGTGATGGGCCACCCGAAGTCGAACTCCTCTCGCTAGATGACGTCCTTGCGGTCGAGCGAGACAAGCTCGTTGAAACCGAACCTTGGCCGGCAGTGTCTGAGTGTCCCGAAGTTCCCCATTGTGCATGTGCTTTCTTTATCTGGAGTCAGTATAAGTCAGATCCACAGGTATTGGGGGCTCACGGGAGCTTTCAACGACGTCTCGAAAGTTCACGACCAGTGAAATGGCCCCACATGAGGCTAGAAACTCTTGGAGCAGACCTACGAAGGAAATAAGGGGCTCGAGATGCTGACCTGAATGACTTTCGTACTCTCATCCCGAAACATCAGTGATAGTTGGTCCCGGTATCCAGGACATTTCTTGCCCACTCGGATGCACTGAGAACATTCTGGTCGTACTTTATCACACTAGCCACTTCTGTTAACTTAATGGAAATCCCTTACTCCGAAGTACCGGAGAGGCAGAGAGTCATGGTATAAACGATGACCTTGACATAGGAGACTTAAGTCCCAGGCTCGAGCCGTATGCAGCACCGTAGGTAGGGGTAGAAGATGAACCGGGAGCGAGGTGTGACGGAGTTAAAAGGAAAGTGATTTAATAAGCAATATATTACATACTTTGATGCGCCGGGTTCTGCAGCCCTGGCATCCCTGAGAGGCCTTTCCACAATATACCATGGTCAAGCCGCTGACTAACAATGAGTTTACATTCGGCGCTTGTTCGCTGTGTCGAGTGGGACAAGGCAGGAAGCCCGGACGGCGTGGTTCTGTACGAAAAGGGTAACCAGTTCGTGAGGGTTGTTGACATGCAGAAAAAGAACTCCCATAGTACGACGGCACACGAGCGTCCCACCCTCCTTACTCACGTAATTTTAGCACGCAGTTCACTCCACTTTCGCGGTTAATTCCCTTACCTGGTCGGCGAGTTGAGAGCCAATTATTCGAATGTATACGGCCTCAAAACCGGGGTTGATGGACGGCTCCTTGCATATGTCGGCTCTCGATTCGACCACCGGGACGCTACGACGTGGATGGGGCGAAGAAAATACACACGTACTAGGGTAGGTGCAGGAGATATATAATATCGGAAATATTGAAGATTGCTTAGCTGGCGGAATATCAGTACAACATCGGATACGATTGCATTTTCACCAAGTGTAGGGCAACGTTACAGGTAAGATATGCGAGAGAGGATGCCGACCAGTTTTGTTAAGATTCTAAAATGAATGGGAGTTTCAAACACCCCCACGATAAACAGGTCGATCTACACTAGCCTCTATAACTGGGCTGATCGTAGATTTCAACAGCACCTCGAAGTCCCCGTAAGAAAACAAGACCCCGCTTAAACTAGGATAGGAATCCCGTTGCACTGCCACAGGCAAACTTGGATTCTAAGCGGAGCGACGGCCTGAACGGAGATGAATTCAGGTAGTCCAGCTCTAGATAGTGCAGTGAAGCCCCTCGAGGAGAGTAATACTTTGTATGGACGAAGTGTCGGTAGGTAGTAAGTACAGTATGTGCCATGGACTTCGGGTTCCGTTCCGGGACCCCCGATTGCCCGTGCGGTCCCCCCAGGAAGGCGTCCTGTACGGTTAGTTGGGGGAGGAATAGAGCCCCCCTAGATCTGATTCGTCTCCGTCGGACGCGGACACGCCCACTTACCTCCACGGCTATTCTGACGGAGCTGTGTATATATCTGCATACACCCACCATTCCATGCGGATTCTTTAATACATACCAGATTTAGGAGGCTCTTGCCGCCCCTAAACCGCCTAAACCTAACTAACTAACTTTAAACCCTAACCGCTACCCTCAATCCTAACCATTTCGCCAGCGAGGCTGTGGGCGGAGGTACTGGAATATATTTGTCGTACATGAGGCGGTACAAGTAGTGTTCCCCTTGTCCATCCGAAAAGGGTTTAAAGGCCGTCAAGATAGCTTTTGGGGGGCAGTCAGAATAGCTGTGGCGCCTACTGATAGCTTACTACTGACATAGCTAAGATCACTCTTATGAGAACTGATATTTGAGATCTTGAGATTGACCCGCGCGCGTCTGAAGATATCGGGGCAGATCTAGGAAAAGAGCCCCATGATCGTCTCCTGTAACATGCCGCTAGTACGCGTTCTTGGCCTTGTTCTAACTACATGCAGCAGCAGATCAAGGATCTTGGCTCGAAGCTTCTACACCAAAGCTAGCTCGTCGCTGATTACTGGTAGATCCAGATCGCCGGCTCTACGAAGTACTTAGAGCACTTAATAATTTGTACTTTCCCTTCCAACCCCACTTGGCAGTTTATAGTCGCATATCTCGTCACTTATATCAGTCGGAGATGAAGAATTCAGCTATTTCTAGCACGGTGTTCTCGTAGACGGAATTACCCATAAGGTGCACATGCTGCAGCTATCTCTCATCCGACATCTCATGTTCGTCATCCCGTCTAAATTAGTCAGACGCTACTTAGTTGTATAATCCTTAACGCACCTGGCCGAAAACGACGCTTGGAGGCCGCTCTGACAGAACATTGGAGCGCCTCATTTCCAACTAGTCTATTCTAGGATTCAATCACAGGGAGAAATGGTGCGGGAGGTGCGCTATAGACTCCGGTGCAAATGCAAACCAAGCTTACAACCACAATCCGTATGGGCTCTTTTTGCGGATTGTGGCAGTTCGTTGACCGGTGGGGGGGGATATCCCTGGTCCCCGACGCATCATTTCCAGGGTGGCGTACTTGGCTTGAATCCCGAGGTGAGTTGCAGTAGAAATGTTGTAGAGGGGAGACGTTATTATCCATCAAAACTATCAATATGGACGGTCATGGTGCTCCATATCCGAGTATATTCGGATTGAGCTTGAAACCAACCGTTTTATTCCGGATACGATATCAACATCAAAACTCAACCAATTTGAGTGTTAGAGACATTGCCTATCCTAGCAAAAAATTCATAAGTTTCAAGATGGCGCTCTGTACGTCATCATGATCTAGACACTTTTTTTACGCGACCCTAGTGACTTTCCCTATGGTCGCGCCAAGGTTGACTTATGAACTTGGCAAGCTCGTCATAACCGGCTCCCTTGCCGGCATTGCTCCTCTGAGTTTATGTTAATTTGTTCAAGATGGCTGTGCAGCAAGGCGGTTTAGGAGAAGTGTACTTATATGGCTGGAACGCTGTAGTGTCCTGACCTTATTTTGAATATGAGGTGTCACCTACGTATAGAATTTTTCACCTTTGAAGCACCCCCCTTGGAGGTTGCTGCCGACTACATTACTAGCACACCTGACTCAATATGCGGATAGAATATGAACAATGTTTTTACACCAGAGTCATATTAAGGCTAGTGCAACTATTGCTAGTTGTAATAGACCTCCATTCGACGTTTTAAAGCACGCTATATTGGAAATCATACATCATGCTTATTCATTATAGTATTAACTCGCTTCTTGATAACAATCCTTTGGCTGAAGCCTACGCCGTAACAAAGAACTTATAGAAAATATGCTAGGGCCATATGAATATGGTTCTTCTCCGTTGCATTTCTTTATTTCTAAACACTACTGTATGGGTCAACAAGGCCAAAATCAAGAAGCCTACGACGTGACTACCGTGCCCTTTGACCGAAGGCCCTTCCCTTGGTTCAGCATGGTATGCTTTACAACATATTTCCTGAGAGACAGTATCCTTCTGTTATCCAGTGTTTCTGCTCATACTGGAGACTCCTTTAAGACTTAATGTGAATTATTCCAGCCTCTACTACGTCTAATAACACAAAGGTCATGTTTGTATATTTCGACGGATGACTTCTAAACGACGTCTTTTGTTAATCACGCTCGTCTACGTAGGGCCGGTGGCTTCCCTTCTAAGAATAGCTATTATTATTTACTCAACTGACACTTCTATTTAGTCAAGAAACGCCAGGGTAATCAGTGGCTGGATGGATAAAGTAATGGTTATGGATATTATAGCGAAACGGGGATTTCTACCAAGAGCGCTCTTCTGAACTTCTAGTATAAAATATCTATCTGCGAAGTTAACCCACCGAATTAACATATTGCCATACAAGCTAGAGATGATTTTATTGTGACCTCGCAGCAAGTCCGCTTTGTTCTCGGGAGAAGCCTTTGCGGACGAATACCCGTTTTCGGAAACCCGATGTTATTATTCGTCCTCGACGAGCCGTTTCCGGGCCTCCGTCCTCGCCGGCCCTCTCTTTGTGTTCGAGGAATAGGGAGGGCTTTCTTTATTTCAACCTCCCAGTAAAAGAGCTAAGGGGTTGAACGGTTGACGAGCTCTGAAAGCTACGCGTGGTTGTTAGGGCTTGTTCCTGTCGAATCATCACACAATCGCCCGAAGTCTCTTCTCCCAAGACGATATTACATCTCTAGGCCATCTAAATTAAGGTCGCGATGGCGTTCCGAGACAAGTTCAAGGAGATCGATCAGTCACAGGACCCCCCACTCCGAAAGTTAATGCCCACATCCTCTTAGAACATGATGGTAGTGAGAATACGAGATCTAACGTCTTCACAGATGGTATCTCAAGAAGCGGTTGAGGGACAACGAAGCAGACAATGGAAGGGCTCCGCCACCGGCCCAGCCGGACCCGAATCTCGATTATGGGTATATGAAGCTACCCCTCGAGATGAAAATACTGGCGCATAGATTCTCACCCACCCTCACTACCGCGATGAACTGGTTGCTCGCGGACAGTTGGCTTTATAACGTATGGTCGCCGCTCGCGAAGGACAAGGTGGTAGACATTGTGGCGAAGAGATCCCTGGCCGTCGGCCGGTCGAAGGATCTGCTCAACAGGCTCTTCACGCCTCACACGCAGCACATCATGTTGTGTATCCTTAGGTACCCTGATCCCTATATGCCGAAGTTCGCTGAGAAACTCGATAAGATCGACAGGGGTGAGTTGTTCCCCCCCCCCTTTCCTAAATTCACGTTGGCAGCGGACCATTGTTCGCCGTGGTGCACGAATCCCGGAGTTCGTCACGGTGTCCGGCGTTAAATTGCTAACTCGGTTCCGCGCAGGCGTAGCTGAATTTGGTCATGGTTCCCCGGACTGGGTTTACGATTTATATCGATTACATATCAGGGCCTGCAGAGATTGCACTGTCCGGAAGGACACTGACAGCGTCCATGTGGCACTACACAGCTTGGACAATATCAATCAACTTGGTGGGCCTGGCGAACGCTCAAATGTAACTGGCTTATCAGGGCTAACGTTGACGAAACAGCACCGACCTACGACGCGATATTGAACTTTATGGATGACTACGTGAAGAAGTGCCTTAGCACTCATCCAGATGAAGCCCGTAAGCATACAGATGAGCTACTTTTACCCCTTCCTTAATTTTACCCCTTTTGGATATGGCCGGGGAGCAAACAATGGCTATTCTGGTCAAAACCCAGGCCTGCGACTCTCGGGACATGACCAAATGACCCCGTCACTCCCGAGCACCGTCCATGTGGTAATACTGACTTTGATTACGGTAGATGAGCTCCCGCCAGCGGTACGTGGTCAGCAGGTCCCCCGTCCTATTCCGGGCGACTTGGGCAGATTTCGCTCATCCGAATATGATATCGTGTTCCCCCCCGTTTGACGAGGCCGTACTAAAAAAGACCGTAGTTCGCAGAGGCTTCTCTGCAAGTGCGTGAGGGTTCGACGCCAACAGAAACCAACAACGCTAAGTTCTATCGAGATTGGGACGCCGCCACGACAGTGGCGAGTCTTCCGGGGGCCGAGCGCGAGCGCATCATAAGCGCGGCATGGCTGTTCGAGTACACGGCCATGACTGTGAGGCAGATCGGCTGGTTCGACTATGGTGGCGATCCGACTGACCCGGACCAATACTACCAACGAGGCTTGGATGCGGCCCGTACGAAGAACCAGATGTCTATGAGCCACTCGGCTTGTCAGACTGAGAGACTCGCTTGTATCTACAATTGCGTCAGGGGGCTTTACAAGCAGATCTTCCATAGCCTGGAGGAGGAGTTCATCGAGGAGTTCAAAAAGCGAGTAGCATCGCATGAAGCTGGAACGCTCGGTGTGGCTCCGGATGATGAATACGAAGTCCGGTATTCGTGGCGGACGCTGCAGGCCTTGAAGGATCCCCATTGTTTCCCAAAGATCTTCATAAGCCGTGTTGCGCAGCGCGAGTACATCGATGTGCTGTGCTCCTTTGGCCTCCGGTTCCTCTACCACGTCTTGCGCATGAGTCAGGCCGACCGGCGGAAGATGATCGTCAGGACATTTCATCCGATCAGGGGCCTTCAGTCTCAGCCCATGTCTGTAGAAGAGCCCATATTCCGGAGAGTCCTCGGGACCGAGAGGGATCACTGGGAGCTGAAACCTGAAATCGTGGCAGAGGAGGGCGGATGGAGCGACGACCCATCCGACGCCGCAGGCTATGTTCAGAATATGGCGTGGGTCAACTACCATGTACTCCGGAGTCCGCAGGATCCGAATAATTGGGAAAGCTCTGATGTAAACCGGCAGTATCGCGTCAATCACGACTGTAAGTTACACCTAGGACGTATCCAATCATTCCTCAATATGGGATGCAGTATCGAGACCAGCAGCAGATTCTCTTTCCATTATCTCAGTTCAAAAGAAATTAACCTCGAATATTACAGTTGAATTCTCCAGACTGCGAAAACGGGGATGGGTATTCGTACGTTTTATTTCCGTTATCATCCCCCATAACGCGTTCATGGCTGTGCTGATCTCCTCTGGTGCAGTGGAATCGGGACAGACTTCTGGAGCACGATATGGGCACACGAAAAGAGCTGCTCGACCTACGCAAGGACTGGAGACCTAGGAATCACTATGGAGCACATGGGTGAGTTTAACTTCACTCTAGAGTCTTTTTATCTTGACGTATAGCTTGTTTCGTTCGGAGCAACGGGCTTGGCCCATTCGGCCATCCTCCCTAGATCTCGATGCTGGATGCGGACTAAGCGTAGTCCATGCCATGGCCCTTCGAAACTAGAGTGGCTAACATAAGATATTTTAGATGGATAGACGACGAGCGACGTGCGTTGCATTTCGATCTTCCGAGAACCAAAAGGTATTCTAAGGCGGTTTGGCGGGCATTGGTCGAAGGCTGGATCACTCCTGTGGACCCTCCGAGCCAACAAAAGTTCCCGCTGGGTTTTCAATGGCGGGTAAAGCCATAAAAAGTTGGTTCATATGTCTATGAGACTCGGAATTGGGTCTTCCAAAGGCGACACTACCAAGTTGCGTTCTTCCCTAAACGACCTACTAGGTACTCAGTAGCCACTCCATAGTGCATCTCATTTTGAAAGGTATTTGAACGTTCCGGGGGAAGGAAATAATTTGAATAATTAAAGAGAGCACATTCCGTGTCGACCTTTAGCGAGTAGTACTTGGAGCGGCTTATCTCATGGAAGACGATTAAGACAGCAGAATACAAATTTCTCGATAACTGCATTACTTTATATGAATGAAAAGGTCCCGCTGCACGCAATATGAACGGAATGGATTGGTTGGTCTAACGTCCTTGTCAGCACAGATCAAGTCCGATATATCTGCTGTCTTATCGCCTTCCGTCAGATAACTGATGTTTGCATAAGTACCTAGGTATATATGCACGTTACATCAGATACCTACCGACTGAATGCGGAGGTGACGTCTTTACGAGATTGTCCAATCAGACTTAAGCCTATCCATGTAAGCAGAACCAACTGAATACCTGTGCAGATACCTAGGTGGATTAGCTCAGAAGACTTTGCGGAGAGTACGGCTCCGAAAACTCCTCAGTTGGTAGACTCCATTATGAGCTTCTAAAAGAGGTTGTCGGCTGCTTGCAGCTGTAGATGCGTAGCTTTCACCATTACTCCCCGCATTTCTCGAGTTGCGCTGGGGTGGCAGACAGATGATGCTATTTCGTCCAGGTGGTGGGAGAAGAGGGGACTCTCCCACCAGGTGCCTTAGGTATTGTACCTCTTGACAAAATTTGGAGCTTGCACCATCACCATCACCACCACCACCACCACCAGCCCATCGTCACCCGTCCATATTTCAGAATTGCCCGTCACCCAAACGAAATCAAAGCAAAAAAGAAACTCCGTCGCCACCACCGCTTTACCCACGTTTCGCGTGACACATCCCTATCTTCCAACCTCTCTCTAGCTCTAAACCTGCAGATCAGGTCAAAACTCCAAATCAGATCCGATCCGATCCTTCATATACTTCTCTACCCACAAATTCAATTCCTCCTACCCTATCCGCCAACTTCTCGACTCCCACCCACGCTTATTGCTCACTTACTCCTCCATCATCTTCCCTTCCTTCACCCGCCACCGCAAACCTCGATTTCGGGATATATTCTCGATCTTCCCTGCGCGCTTCTTTCTTCTCTAGCGTTGAAGATTTTTATTGGATTACCGGCCTCACGTCGTCGCGGGCGTCTTCCCTAGTGTTGCGTCCTAGCGGTTTTCCCCACCCCTCTTTGATTCTGCTCTTTTTTTTTAAATTAGAGCGGCGGGCATAATTCCGTATCTGCCTGCCGATTCTCTACTTATCATTAGAAGGTACGTAACGCAGTTATCGATTCTAGTTGTAGTAGCTCCTTTTACTGTTGACCGTGCACAAAACATTATTTGTGACGGGTAGAGCACGAGAGCTGACCTCTTAACTAACACGGATACGGCACATAGTCTCCCACTCGGATTTTGCTGATCAACTGAGCCTGTCAAAATTGCCGATATACCTGGCGCAGCTCTTTTTTCATAACCAGCGCGAACATGGCAACAAACGGTAATATTAATCACGCGGACCAATTCCAGTCCGTCTCGAACACACCCTCCACCACATCTAACAATGCCCCCTCCGTCGACCAAACATCATCTGGTTCTGCCAACAACAGTAACCTGAGCAAGGATGAGGTGGCCTGGTTCTTTGTCGAACAGTACTATACTACTTTGAGCAAGACACCTGAGAAGCTTCACGTACGTAGCGTCCCCACGCCTCCTGCCCCATCAAGTTGCATGCTAATATATGTAAAGTTGTTCTACGGGAAGCGCTCCCAGTTTGTCTATGGCCGTGAAGCTGAGGTTGCCAACGTCTCGGTTGGTAGACAGGTGAGTTTGGATCCGAGAGTGTATCCTGTGTGCTCGTGCATGTTGCTAACACTTTGACAGAATATTCAAGACCGTATCAAGGAGCTTGACTTCCAGGACTGCAAGGTTCGCGTTTCTAACGTCGACTCTCAAGCGTCCTACGAGAACATCGTCATCCAGGTCATTGGCGAGACGTCCAACAAAGCCGGTGATCCCAAGAAGTTTGTCCAGACCTTCGTTCTCGCCCAGCAACCTTCCGGTTACTTCGTCTTGAACGACATCCTCCGATATATTGACGAGGAAGCCGACGAGGAGCCCGCCGAGACTCCTCGTGATGCCGAGGCGGCACCGGAAGCGCCTGCTACAGCCACCACGGCGGAGACGGAGGAGGAGCCTGCGACTGCTGCCAACGAACCGGCTGAGGAGACGGCTACTCCCGCATTGGATGCTGATGTTGTCGACCAGAAGCTGGAGGAGGTCACTGAGGAGACCTCGGCCGCTGATGAAGCGCCCGTAGCCGAAGCACCCGCCGAGACTTCAGCTACAGAAACCGACACTAAGACAGAAGACGAGAAGGCCCCGGACCCCGATGTGACTGCTCAAGAAGTGGCCGAAGAAGCTGTGAAGGAAGCTGAGAAGCCCGTTGACCCGAGCCCCACGCCCGTTAAGACCCGTCAACCCCCTCCGCCGGCTTCTGCGCCTGCACCGCCAGCCCAGCCACCGAAGCCCATGACGTGGGCGAGCCGTGCCGCTGCCGCTGCCGGCCCCCGGCCCGTGGTGCCTCTGCCCAAGGCGGTCACACCTGCTGCACAACCTCGTCCCGCCCCTCCTGCCCAACCAACTGCTGGGCAAACTGCCGCACCTGTCGCTCAGCCCACCGAATCCGCCACCCCCGCCAACCCCGCCGCCCCCGCCGCCCCCGCCGCCCCTGCGACCCCTGCGACCCCTGCTACCCCTGCGACCCCTGCTAAGGAGACATCTACCGAGTGGCAAACGGCGGGTGGCGACTCAAAGCGGCAGAACCGGCCTCAGTCCATTTCAGGCCCCCAAGCCGAGAAAGATGGCACGATGGGATATGTGAAATACGTCACGGAGAAGGTCAAGCATGACGATCTCAAGGCGGCGTTGGCGCAGCATGGCGAGTTGACCTACTTTGACATTAACCGTCAGAAGGTAAGTTGTCGATTGAATGAATTGACTGATATCATGCTAACTAGTCACAGAATTGTGCTTTCGTTGAGTTCGCTACCCCGGCCGGATACCAAGCGGCCGTTGCCGCCAACCCTCACATAGTCAATGGCGAGAGCATTACGGTCGAGCCTAGGCGCCCTAAGGCCGGTGCTTACGGTGGTAGCAACTATCCTGCGGGGCGAGGCAACGTTTCTAACCGCGGAGGACGGGGAGGGTTTGACGGTCGTTCCGGGAGCCAGGGCGGACGCGGTGGCTTTGGTGGCCAAAACCGCGGTCGAGGTGGAACCCCCCGGGGTAGAGGCACGTCTCAAACCACGAATGCTTGAGACTATCTCTGCATAGCTGGAATCCGCGTTCTCCCCTGAATAAGTGGGGTGGGTGGACGGATATCGACCCGAGTCCAGTCGTTAACGACTGCCTTCGAGGGCAGAACTTCGTCGGAGTTGACTTGTCGACAACATAGGACTTGGTTTTAAGAATCTGATATAGGTGCTCGACTCGGACATGCGCCACGCCAGATGTATTTATCTGTCGGGAGCGGGGTCTCGTTGAGAGCAAGCATAAGCGCATTGGCATGGTGATGGGATATGGGTCAACTGATTTTTGGTGAGGTGTTGTGTATGTGAGGCTGCCGGGGGGCTTTGTACACTTGATTCCCGGCTGGAAAGAGAAAAGTTGAAACGCTCATCTTGCATGGGAGGAGTGAATCGGTATGAAATCGGGGATTCGACACAAGGCATTGTACAGTCGGTTGTACAACACGGGGAAACGGCGTTTTCCCTAGGGAGGAGACAAAAAGCATCTTACCCATGTATTAGTGTAATGCTATCGATGATGTTGATGATGGCTCTCATCTTTTCCTCCGTGTTTCTTTTTGCGCTTAACATGTGCGAGGCTTGTCTACCTTGTCCACGGGATTACATCTCTTCAGGTAAAAGCCCAGGCAACCGCCTCCCCTTTTCCACCTCTTCCGCCCATTCTGCGTCCCTAACAGTACAAAAGGACGCCTTCCTTCGGCAACGCCGTGGGCCTGAATATCTCCGGTATGGGGAAAGTGTATAACGGGATAGCTGGTCAGGGGAAACGAAGGATTAGGAGAAGAACTATGCCAGCGGAAGCGCCGCCTCCTGGGCTTGTGCGGGCGACCATGATGGGAACCAGCGCATATATATTTATGTATGTGATGCATATCACGGAACCCGTCTCCTGGCTTACTAGCTAGCACCTTTCGAGACCCCCTATGCATGCATTGGTTATTACTATTCATCACGTAGGCAGGTACCTGTGCCTGCAATCAGAAGATCGAGAGATGTGGTTACCGACCGACTGGGCGCGTATGTATAAGCTTGCATGGCAACTAATAGTTGATGGATTGCTTTTCGATGCCACTATTACCCCTGAGCGCCGACCCCGCTGCTACGTGTGGGTGGATGGACTATGTGCGACATTCCCCCTTTCCCGTCCGCCCCACGGAACTGAAGGGAGAAACCCCCAAGCTAAGGGGGTCGAATTTACGAGTCAGCGGAGTTGACATGTATATCAATCGTATCATACGAACACCATCAAGGGACAGCAGGGCTCATCACCCCGTCTCGCCTCACGACGACGCGTCGTACGCATCGCTTTACACAGAATCGGAGAGGGCGACTTCATCCGTCCCTCCGTCTCTTCAGTCTTATGCAGCATCCACCCATCCATCCATCCATCCCCTTCACCTCGCTTTCGCCTCAACCTCACTCCACTTCCCACAACCCACACTTGCTTTACGTGCCATCACCTCGCCCCGCCCCCAGCCAGGGAAGTCATCTCGACCTCGACGTCCCTGGTCTCGGCGGCGAGGTCCTGGGCGACGGGGTCGAGGGCGGCGACGGCGCCGTCGACGTCGTCGAGGAGGCGGGCGAGCAGGGCGACGAGGGACTCTGCCTCGGCGCGCTGGCGCTGCACGTCGGCGAAGAGGCGCGCGTTGTGCGCCTGCGTCGTCTGCAGGCGCGCGTTGAGCTGCGAGCGCTGCTGCGCGAGGTGCGGCGCCAGGTGCGCGGCGAGGACCACGTCGGCGGGGAGCACGTGGGGCCTGTTGGGAGGAGGTACTGTCAGTCGGTGAAAGAGACTTGGAAAGGAGAAAAAACAACTGAACGGAATGAAACTGATAATAGGAATCGAAAAATCATTCAAAGGACAGAAGAACTTTTTCTGCCTTTTGAAAAAGAAGGAAAAAAAAGCAAAAAACAAAACGTACAACACCAGGGATTCGCTGGTCGTCACCGACCCAACTACTAATCTGGCCCTACGCGGCTTATCTAGGGGAGAGCGGACGGGATCCCGAGTTTTCCACGTGGTATGGTCGTACGTACCGGAATTGTCTCTTTTTCAACTTTTAAGGGCACCAACTCCGCGCTGCCCCTCCACCCAGATCATCACACCACCAAATCCTGCAAACGCGAATCTGCAAAGGAGAACAGGGAGAAAAAAAAAGGGGAAAAACTTAAAAAAAATTAAAAAGAAGAAAAAAGGAAAGAAAAACGGAAAGACAAGAAGAAAGGGAGAAAAGGAAAGGAAAGAAGAAAACAGGAAGAGGGAGGAAGAGACAAAAGAAAAGAGAAAGACTTACGGAACGGGCGGCTGCTCCTGCCCGGCCAGACCGGCCTCGTCCCTTCGCCGCTCCGCCTCGCTGACGAGCGTCTCGAGCTCGTTGAGACGCGGGACCACGTTGCGGGACTGCAGGATGGAAGCGAACTCTTTCTGTCGGCACAAAAGCCGTAATCGTTAGCCTCTGCGGTACTCTGCGTGCACGCATGGATGTATCAACAACTCCCCTCCGCACCCCAGTCGGATTCCTCCATCTCCCTCTACTGCGCGGCGGCGCATTGCATATATATATACATCCCCTGCTTCTTCCCGCTACCTCCTCTATCTGTCTCTCTATCCCTCTCTCTCTCTCTCTTCTCCTCATAGCGCACGTGTAGGTAGCGGTAATGTCTACCCATAATTTCTCGTCGTTTTTTCTATGTACGCGAGACCGGAGCTGGAAAATGACGTGGAACGTACCTTGCACAGCGCGCCGAGCCGGTCGACCATCTGGCGCTGAACGGCGCGCAGCGTCCCGGGGGCCTGCGCCGCGATGGTCGGGTAGCACGCGGCGAAGTTGTCCCAGCTGATCTTGGCCAGCGTGTGCGAGAGGCTCGAGTCGAGCACGGCCTGGAACCGCGACGCGCGCGGGCCCGGCGCCTGCGCCGTCGGCCGCGCCGGCAGGGGTGGCGAGTTCGGCGCTTGCTGTCCCTGCTGCTGCTCTTGTCCTTGTTCTTGTTGTGGTTGTGGTTGCGGTTGCTGTGACTGTGGTTGTGGCTGTGGTTGTGGCTGTGGTTGCTGTGCTTGTGTATGCGCTTCTGTTTGCGATTGCGACTGCGACTGTGATTGCGACTGGGGTTGGGCTTGTTGGGCTTGCGGTTGAGCGACGGCGGCGGCCGTGTTCGGGGGGTCTTGTTCTTCGGCGGCCATAGTTGGTTATACTTGGTTCGGGGTCGGTCGGGTTGGCTGAATGGAGATGTGTGAGTGGAGGAGTTGGTTTGGTGAGGGTAAGTACGGGTCGCAGATCCTTGGTCTATCGAATAGTGGTGGATCGAGTAAATTAGAAAAGCGGCAGATGTCAGTTGGCGATTGTCGATTTCTAGAGAAGTGGGATGTCAATACTTCGTACGCTTAATTGAGTGGATTGATATGCGCGGGAAAGTTAAAGCAGCACGCGTCTTGACTCGCGTTTTATCTTATCGATACGGGGTGGTCTCCCCCGTCTTGGTAGCTGGAATTCGTTCAGGGGGCCTTCAGATGAGGTCACATCAATACCCGGCTGTGTAGAGTTCAACTTCCATTTCGGTCCCGCCCCAAACTCAGGGGAATTCGATTTCCTTTCATTCAATGTGCGCAAGAGGTATATAAACATCCAACAAGCAAGGTACAGTACATCAACTTATGACAGTCATCATTTCCAGATTTCTCATCCGCACGCTCTCATGGGGCTCGCCGGCCCTTTTCGTTCATCCTAGTCGTTCCCTACCCTCCCTCATCACCTACATACCCGCAGTCCAAATAGCAATTAGAGTTTGGGCGCTTAGCTGGCTATAAAAATAAACATCAACGCCTAAAACTCCGAGCGAATGATACTCAACACATCATCCATATGCAGACGATATATCGGGAGATCAGTTGAAATCCGGTCCCCCTGACGGTCTCGCGGCCTGTCTCTCGAATCGCCTCCGCCTCCTGCGATCCGCAGCGGATGCCGCGACGGAACCCGCGGGTCCAGCAACCTTGGGGGCGCTGGGTGAAGGACTCATCGCACTCCACGTGCCATGGTCGCTGCTTATGCTCGAGACGGTCTGGTCCATGGCGGACGCCCCACCCGACGGCCCCGGCTGGCCGGAGTAGTACGCCGAGTCCTTGGGCCGTCCCCCGGCAAAAGCAGGAGCAGGTGGTGATAGAGGTGTTGACTGTTCCGCCGCTTCTTCGGCAGCTCTTCGCGAACTTGAGCTTCGACGGTACCGCCGGCGGCGGCCAGGCGTCTCGCTCCCCGACATACTGCTGACGGAGTTAGACCTCCTTCGCCGCTCCTGTCGGGCGGCAGCTGCTTCTTCCTCCGTCAGGCGGCGTAGCGTCACGTTTCCGCGGTCGTCGTGATATTTCACTTTGACGCTCACGGGCTTGCCGGGGGGTTGGCCTGGAGGTTGGCTCTGGTCCCTGCGATGTTGTTGTTGCGCCTCCTCTTGAGCGAGATGATGAGCGGTCGCCGCCGCTGCCGCCGCTGCCATTTCACCGTCTCTGCGCCGGCGCGTCGAAGCTCCTCTGCGTGGGGGGCCACCGGGAGACATGTAAGACTCGCTTGCCGAGTCTTGGTTCAAGTGAGAAAGCAAGCCAGACGGATCTGGTGGCATTGGCGGCATATCGACAGGGTCTGTAACATTACCAGGGCGAGGTCGGGAACCTGAACGGGCACGTTGACCAGAGACCGGCATTGGAGGGGCAGGCGGTATACCCGGCATTGGAGGGGCAGGCGGTACACCGGGCATTGGAGGAGCAGGCGGTATACCCGGCATAGGAGGAGCGGGCGGTATACCACCGGCACCGAGTGGCGGCATTGGGGGGCCCATATGACTGGTTCCGGGCGGACGTGCTTCGAGTCTCGAGGAACCCGTCTCTTGTGTGACGGATGTTCCCGTCACCTCGGATGCTGCCGGCGGTGGGCGACGACGTGCAGGTCTTGGGGGTGAGCTGTATCCATCTCCCGTATACCTCGACCCGTGCCTCCCTTCTCGCCCCTCTTCCTCATGCCTCAGCCGTTCATCTTCTGCTTTCTTGTCACCCCCACCTTTCATCTTGTTCGTCAGCCATCCCAACCCGAGACCTCCAAGGATACCTTTTGCGAAACCACCACCATCGTCATCCCTGGGTCGTCTCGACGGGCTATCATAGTCGTCATCGTATTCGTCTGACCGGAATGAGCTGTCATGTCTCGATTGTGCTGGTGCTGGTGCTCGTCGTGCAGGCGGCGGTGTCAAGGGCCTGGTTGTTCGAGACTCGGCAGCGCTCAGAGCTGCAGCAGCAGCAGTGCGATGCCCGGGTCCAGGCAATAATGGCCCGCGCTTCCCGCCTAGTGCTGTGCGGTCTTCACTGACCTCGCTCTCGGTATAATCATCCCGGTCATGTTTCCTGTGACGCCTTGGCGTACCTGTCGCGACGGCTGAATACTCTTCGTCGCCATATCTTCGCTTCTCCCGCCGGTCCGTCATGTTCTTGACGAGGCCACCGGCCCCGAGTGCCGCTGCGACGCCTAGAAGCTTATTCCCCAGCCCCCCTTTAGGGCGGTCTGTCCTTTCGGAATATTTCTCGTCAAAGTAGCTTGAGCCCGTCCGTGACGGGATCACTTCGGGAGGTCCTCTGCGGCTTCGAGATACAGATCTGCTGCGGCTTCTGCTCCGGCCTTGATCCCTGCTCTTTTTACCTTTCCCGAAGAGCGCGAGCGCAGCAGCACCTAAGGCCAAGGGGCCAAGCCATCCAGATTCCTTTTTGGGCCTGAGCTCCGATGTCGTAAGACCACCCTCGGATCGTCCGCCATGTATGATATAATCCTCCCGACGACCCTCATGGCGGTAACTCAACACGAAATAAACCAGGAACAAAAACGCCATCCATATCGCGTACAGAATGAAGGTCACCCTGGGGGAACCGTACAGTGTCAGCCCCAATGGTATTTGTACGATGCCCAAGAGAGCAATCGCTCTACCAGACCAACGATGAATCATGAGTCTCAGCGACTTCCTATGAATATGCTTCACCAAGCGGCCCCCGACGGCCTGAAGTAGGAACATGACGTAGATGGCGAGCCCGATGGCATGATGTGGATTTGTCCAGCTCCTGTTAGGTCCAACCGCAAACCATCCAAGCATGAAAACCGCCGTGATCAGGAGAACCGAGAGAGATTGTAAGTATATGTGGATCCGTCTGCTCGGCCTGGTTCCTGCGGGACTTCCACGAAATCTCGCATGCATGATGGCGGCAGGTACTAGGAAGAGGAAGACAATGGTGGCAAGGACGCCATGGCCAGTTACCAATTGGTGGTACTGCTCTATCGTTGAGAAGCGGTTACCCATGCCTTAACGGTCATTAGCACCAAAATTATCCAAACTCTGAATCTAATGGAGGGAGCGAGCTTACCATTGTATCGCATAGTCTCAAAGTTCAACCCCATGAGATTCGGCAACAGGAAGGTGTTCCTGGTGAAATCCCAAGTGCCATCCCCCACGACCATGGTATCCGAGGAGTACTCAGCCGACCCGGGGGCCGAAAGCCCTTCGGCCGACGCCATGATGGCGACAACGCCGTGCTACGGGCGACTACGGTCAGAATGCCGGTGATTCCAGAAGAAGAGATTGGAATGCGCAATGGCGAGTGGTGCTGCGGTCAGGGAATGCGGCAGTAAAGCTTCCAGGAATGTTGGCGCCTCGGCCGCTCAACGAGCATAACGAGAGTACTAGGTAGGTATATGAGATAAGATATCGATATCCGGGTGTCGGTGAGTAGGTATGGGGGCATCAATGGGATGCAAATGGCTCTAAATTGATAGAAGAACCATTTGGAATAGCGAAGGAAGGGCAATGCCTAGAAACCGAATCACAATAGAAGGATTGCGACAAAACTCGGGGTTGAGAAAAAGAGCGCCGCGATCAGACGTCCCCTTGTAGCGGTGACACCTCAGCTTTGCAGTGGAGGCTGCTGACAGCGCATTCGGTGACGAGGACCCTCAGCGCCGGAGCTGGGAATTGGGTGGCTGGCTGCCTTGTTTTCCCCCTAGTTACGCGGGGTGGCCGGGCAACACACTAACATGACCCCACCTGCCCAATCAGGAATAGGACTTGGGAATGGGTTCGTGACGGTTGCAACTAGCTGCCGACTGCGGCCGGTCCGTCACCTCCAGCTGTAAATCCGAGAGTCTGAGACGGACGGCTAGCGACGGCCCCTGGTCCCCTCCCCACTTGTTCCTCCTCCCCCACGTGTACGTCGCCGAACCCACCCCGATCTTCTTCAAGCTTGCCCTACCTGCATATACCAAATTTGGACCAACCCTCTCCAGCCTAAAATTCAAATAGACCGTTATTCCAACGCTTACGAGTGGAATTAATATGTTTCCTCGGTTCCAATACTCTTTATAGGTCACGGAGAGAACCAGTTGACAGTCGTCAATCATGCCTACAGCCCGTTTAACATTCCTATACCCTCCCCTATTTCGAGGCATCCGTCTCGCCGAGTCGACGGGCCAAAAGACAAAGACCCGATGTCGCAAACCCTCGACTCACCGCAAACAATATGCTGCCGCTTTCTCTACATCCGCTAGGACGAGACAGACTTCGTTTGAAAGACATGGCAAAGCTGTTGAGCCATTGCCAGTGAATCCAAACGGCCGAAAATTGCAGCCGCCAGATAAGGACGCTCCCAAAGTGTCTAAGAAGGACCCTGGCGTTTCGAGCACGGGTATCGGAGAAAATCACGAAGCGAGAGGAACAGGTCAAGAGAAAGCATCTACGAGCGAAACCGAGAAAACAAGCGATGCGACGAAGGAGACTGAGAAGGCAGAATCATCTCCTGCCTCGGTTTCGCCTGGACATATTCGGCAACAGGCCAGCCAAGCTGCGTCCGAAGAAAAGATGCGACACAGCGGCCCCATGGAAGTGGTTTTGCACATGCCGCCACCGGACTCGGCATCCCATCACCCTCATATCTCTGCATCACGGTACATGCACCACTTCGACACATATACGCTCGTGAAGCAATTAGAGAGTGGCGGATATACCAACGCCCAGGCCATCACGCTCATGAAGGCTGTCAGGGGCATGTTGGCGCGGAATCTCGACTTCGCCCAGGAGGGGTTGGTGAGCAAGAGCGATGTCGATAACGTAGGCCGGCTCTCGCAGCACCGGATAAGCTCCTAGCTGATATTCCCTTCCTTTAGGAAAAATACCTCTTCAACGCCGCGTGCTCCGAGCTGAGCGCCGAGGTGGTGAAGAACAGACGGGTGGCCGACGAGACGACGCGCCAGCAGCGCACTCACCTACAGCACGAGGTCGACATTCTGAGCCAACGTATGAGTCAGGACCTTCAGAACCTCAAGGATGAGGTCAAGGGCATGTTCAACGACCGCAAGATGACGGTCCAAGAGGAGCAAAGGACGATGGAGAGCAAGGTCCGTCATCAAAATACCCCCCGGATAAAGTGCCTCGGATAGACCCGTACTGACTGAGTGTCACCAGATCCAACAAATAAATCTGAAGATCAGTGTTCTGCTAAATAGCGAGGCCAAGTCTGAGATCGAGGCGCTCAGGTGGATTCTGATTCGCCGGTCGGTCTTAGGCATACTCTTCATGGCGGTGTTGACCTTGGCGACGCTGCGATATACCACGTATGTCAGTCAGAAACGGCAGAGGGAGGCCCAGGAAAAGGCCCGCCAGGCCGAGGAGCTGAGGAGGAACGGTGGGAAGGAAGATCGTGCGCCTCCGATCGACGCCGCCCAAATCCTGGCGGCAAATTGATGTTGATACCCCCATACCTAGAAAATAGAAGATGCTTTGAATAGCAGAGTTATGAGGTCAACAGGAGCTTGCAGTTCCCAATTGAGGGATTGAGCTCTTATCGCAAATTACGAGCTGTACGGGGAATGCAAGATGCAGGTGTCCTGTAACTACAACCCAGACCGGCGAACGCCCTGAACGCCATGCAGACCGATATTGTTCCCTCCAGCGATGCAAAACCGTAGACCCGCTCCCTGCCTTCTTTCGTCGAGTTTTCTACAGAATCGAAACCCCTGCAAAAACGACCCCTTTCCTTATTCTCGCTCCGTCCTGGCGTCTCGGTTCACCGACACCGCCGCCTCGTCCTCCTCCCGGGCCTTCCTCGCGAGGCGCTCCTCCTGCCTCTTCCAGTGGCTGCCCTCTTCGTAGTCCTTGCTGATGCGCAGGGCGCTCCGCAGCCGCTCGCTCTCCCTGATCTTGGCGTCGGCCAACTCGTGCACCTGATGCGGCTTAAGCTGCCCCTTCCTGACGGGGCCGGGTCCGGAGCCGGGTTTGTTGTTGTTTTTACTACCGCCCCTCTGCTTCACCTCGAGAAGCTCCTTGCGCAGGGCGTCGCACCGCTCGTCGATCTCGTCTTCGTCGACGCTGGAAAAACCGTCGGACATTAGTCAACATACTAATAAGATGGCGATGAAGACGGTCGCAGAGAGCACAGAGGGATAGGGGGAAAAAAAGAGAGAGGCTAAGATACTCACCCCTCGTCCTCCAGCCGGTCCCGCAGCTCGAACACCTTGACCTCGACCTCGCGCTTGCGCTCGTGCTCCAGGATCTCGCGGTCCGGCTGCCGCTGGCGGTGGCGCAGGCTGTCGAGGTCGTCCTTGGGCGGGTAGGGCGCGGCCCGGTCGCGCGGCTTCATGTGCGCCAGGTTGCGCTGCACGTAGCCAGAGGTCCCGCTGCCCCGCGGCGTCGAGAGGCCTACGTTGTCGGACATGTTTGTTTGTTCTCTTCTTTCGGTGTATGTGATCTGATATGACAATAAGGGGAGCTCGCCTCGTTGGGGGGAAGCCGCTCTCGGTCTAAGTTGAGAAGAAGTACCGAATACATAGTAGCTCCCTAACGTATGTATGTATGTGATGAAGATGACGATGGTTTGTAAGGGAAGGAGGTGTTTGATGGCAGAATGAGATTTGTGGGGCTTGGTTCGGAGCTCCCCAGCTTGTAGCGGCGCATAAATAGTGGGCGCCATCCGAGACCCTGCCAAGCCTGCATTTGCCCCGCCATAAAGTCATACTTAAGTATAAACAGTCATAAAGACTGACTGAGGCAAAACGGGGACGTGGATACCTACTCTTTTAAATACCCTCAATATTTGAAACTATATTTTTCCATTAGATCTTCCTGTATCTCCTAGATATTTACTCATTTGTACAAGTTTATTTAATCTCCTACAGAAAAGCAGGCGACTTGGAAAGGATGCCGGCCATCACTGAATCACAGCCCGTCTCAGGCGCTGCCCCTCGGTTCCCGCCTATGACAAGAGAGCATATACTCCACTGTTCATATGACTCTTGGTTTCCCAGGTACGCTCGCCCTCGAAGGCAAAGGGAATAGGAAAACAGCTAATAGTCATATAGATACCGGTCAGCGTGTATCAAGTCACGTATAATACAGCTGACGCCGGAATTCATAGAGTACATCCGCGAGGACGGCATCGTCTTGGCAGATGATGATGATGCCGCAGCAGACGACGATGATGATGAGGAGTGGGCCTCAGCACCCTCCGGAGCTCCTCAGTCACGAGTTCAGAACGATGATGATACGGACTCGGACTCGGACAGCGGTGAGGATGAGCCTCCCAGGTTGCCGCCGAACCAAAGGTTCCCGGAACTCCACCAGGCGATCAAGGACAAGATCGCAGAACTCGGCGGCGCAGTGGCCCCGAAACTGAATTGGTCGGCGCCCAAAGACGCAACGTGGATCTCGCCGCACCAGAACACGATAAAGTGTACCACCCCGAATGACATCTACCTGCTCCTCAAGAGCTCCAATTTCATCACGCACGATCTAGAGCACGCATTCGACGACTGCACACAGTCTCCCAGCAGTGGCGGCGCCTCTCCGTCCGCTTCCTCCTCCAACGCCCCGCCGTCCTTCAAGCCGGTCCTGGTGCTGAGGTCGTACTTCAACCCGCACACGGCCATGGAGTTCCGGTGCTTCGTAAAGCACCGGAACCTGGTTGCCATCTCGCAACGGGACCTCAACTACTTCGACTTCCTCAAGGGGCTGCGCGCCGACATCGTCGCGCGCGTGGCCCAGCTCTTCAACCACCGGCTGCGCTTCACCTTCCCAGACGGCAGCTTCGTCTTCGACGTCTACATCCCCGAGGGCGAGGACGAGCCCCTCGGCCGCGCCAAGCTCATCGACATCAACCCCTGGGCACCGCACACCGACACCCTGCTCTTCGGTTGGTCGGAGCTGCTGGACCTGGAGGTGCCCAGTCCGGTCCTGGGCACGGCGTCCGCCGAGGACGAGGAGGAGGGAAGCTCCACCGGCTCGACGAGCGGTGGAGACAGGGAGGACGACGAGGACGACGAGGACGACGACTTCGTGCCGGAACTGAGGCTGGTTGAGGAGGAAGACCAGGCCGCGTACAACCTCAGCTCGCCCCAGTACTCGGCGCATAAGCTGCCGAAGGACGTCGTGGACGCCAGTCTCGCCGGCGAGGGCGGAATGCGCGAGTTTGCCGAGAAGTGGAGGGAGATGGTCGAGTATCGGTCGAACATCGCGAACTGGGAGATGAACGACAAGGACTGAACTCATACACCGTAATTACCATTATAAATAAATAAAGGGATCTGTGGAATGCCTTCTATTTTTGACTCTGTCTTCTCCTCCTGACATATTGGGACTTGAAGATGTCTTGGGCCTTCTCTTACTTGCTGATTATTGCGTGAACATGAACGTATTGAAGCATGGTGGGCATTATAGCCTTGGAAGCCCCTGACCGGTCAGGGGCTTCTCCCTTCCGGTACCAATGCGCTACAACAACTTCTGTGGCCTGTAGGCGACATAGCTTGCTTTTGAACTGTCGAGACGTCTGGTCTGCCGTGCCGAACGACACCCAACATGACACGCTGCATTGATCATGAAGACTTAGAGAAAATCGAACCCGGATACGGCAAGTGATCCTTTCAGCAGGCATGTCTACTTAAGGCGATGAGTTTCAATATCGTGAATCGCCATATCCACCATTCTCAGATTGTGGTTCGTCCGAAAAACAGACCCGACTGTGCACATCACTGTCGTCTACCTGCCCCTTAACGATGGATAATCCTTGGCTAGGAGCAAACACCTCCAGAGAATACCCCTCCCCCCCTTTCTTTTTCCCCCCACTGCCATAAAACCTACGAGGCCCACCGGTGTCGTCCCATCGACAAGCAAGCAAAGCTCCCCTCCGCGGCAAAAAAGACTATCATCTTCCTTCCACGGACAGCCCGTCGCCGCAGCGGCGCGAGCCCCTCCCCATGGCGCGCCACATGTGCCGCGACATGACCACCCCCGGCGTGCGCTCTGCCTCGGTGCCGAGCCGGGAGAAGCTGCCGGGCGGCGCTGCTGCTGCGAACCTGGTGGTTCCCCGCGCCCAGTCGGCGCGTCTCTTGTGGCATTTCTGACTTGTTGGGGGGGGGGGGGGGGGG
>QJNY01000604.1:0-45200 GCA_004155945.1 Monosporascus sp. mg162 | reverse complement strand
GGGGTTCAATAGGACGAGGCGGTAACCAACTTACCCAGCAAGGGAGTACTATCGCTCATATTTACCGATTGCTGCTCTTCTCTCTACCTCCACAGAATTATCTTGAACTATTCAAAATTGGTCGCCGCGGGTGGTGCGCCGCGAGAGGAATAGGCGATAAGTTAGGATCAGGGCGGCGGACCAGTGTTGGTGGTTGGTGTAAACAAACAGCCACCGGATATACGTCGTGCCGGCACCCGTAGCTGCCCCCTTTTCTTTTCATAATTGCCTCCGCCATCGCATCAGGAATCTACCCGTATCTGACACGTCTACCGCGTTCACTATTATCCCCTACCCAAGATGCAGTTGTGAGGATGGCTATTGAATGAGTCAAAGTCAACGGGCCATTACGCCATATCTTACTACTGGATGCTCTGTATAGAGAAACACATCCTCACGATGGCTTCAGGGTTATCACCTATGACGTCACGCCGTCCCTTTTGCGACTTGCCACTGCTGCATCAACCCACGGTGTCGTGTTCCTTCTCGTCTCTTCTAAGATGTCCATGGTCCTTTCCCAATCCCTAGCCCAGAGTCGGCGCGCTCCGGATCAGAAAGCAAGAAAATCGACTATGGTCGCAGCTCGCTAGACCGGCCCACCACAAAGCGCATCGTTGCTGCTTCATCCTACCATGCGCCACCAAGACCCTCCTCGATCTCCTCAAACACCCGGACGCCCTTCCTACCGAGAGCCGTGCCGACGGCCACGGCCAGGGCACCCACGCTCCGCATGCGGCGATACCCGGCGGCGTCCTCGACGCCCCCGACGCCGATGATGCTCACGTGCCGCGTGTCCTCGTGCGCGTCCAGCATCCGCCGCAGCGTCGCCACGTTGCCCAGCGCGAGGGGGTGGAGGGGCGTGCCGGCCATGCCGCCTATGCCGGTGCCGCCCGCCAGCTTAGGCGTAATGTCACGGGCTGCCGGCGGCGCGTGCGGGTCGCCGTCGGCGCCGTCGTCGAGCACGAGGCATGAGCCGAGCGTGTTTGTCGCCGTGAGGAAGCTGACCGGACAAGGCTTGTTGCGATCGCCGTCGGCTGAGGCTGCCCTCAGCACCGAGACGAGGGTCTCGAACTGGCCGGCGTAGGTATACGGGGGCGTCTTCAGACCCCACGGTACGGCGGCGTATTCGTCTCTGTCCCTGGGCGCGGCCGCGGCGTCCCGTATCGCCCGGACGTAAAGTGCCAGTGACTCGCCCGAGTAGGCGGGAGGCGGCTTATTAGGTATATTGGGGCAACTCAGATTTACTTCCATGGCCAGGGATAGGCTGACGCGACCGCCCAGCCGTGCAATGCGGCGATAGCATTCGGCGACCTCTTCGGGCGTCCCTGTCACGGAGACGATGACTGACTTCGTCGATGGAGCAGACAAGGACGAGGCTATCGAAGCGATATACGAGAGATAGTCGTCTAATGGTATGGGACTATAACCCAACGTATTCAGGCTCGCATTTTGCGCACTTGCCGTGGGCGAGGAGCTGCTAGCAGGTCTATGATGTGTAGAGGGGTCAAAGAAGGTATATTGATGTATCGTAGGGTCGTGGTGAAAGCCCTTGAGGAGAGAGGTACGGGTTGTAACAGCCCCGACCGAAGGGCATTCAAAGAGTGCTCTGAGGTCTTCCTGAGTCGTTGCCCACGGGTTTGCCGAGTTGAGCAGAGGGGGCGAAACCCTGATAGGAGGAGGTAAGTTCTCCATGTTTATATGGTCAACTAAACACTAGAGGCATCCCCTTCCGCGTCACAGTATCTGGAGTCATTCACACACACACACACACACACACACACATATATATATATATATATGTGTGTGTGTGTATATACGTATATATATACATTATTCGGCATCGATGGCTTATCTGCAGCTCGGACTTCGTATAAACGGGAGACGGCCTCGACACTCCCACCCGGGAAACAAATGAGGGGCACACCTCTAGATAAGATAGGGCAAATTAATAGCCGCCTGGGCTCGGGACCTGTCCCTCTGAACGGTGGCGTGTGACAAAGTACAGTTTTCTCAGTGAAGAAGAACAGTTCATGTTAGAACGACACGTAATTGTCCGACCATGTCTGTAGAATGATACTTGTAGTAGATGCTCTAAACCCTTGCAGCTCTGTGATTTCTTGGTTCTTCACATCAGAACCGCCATGAATGTCTCATTGGACCCTCGATCAAGTGACCGGAAACCCCCCGACGCCTCCTCAAGTCAAACGTAAAGGTGCTGTGACTATGCTACGTCCGTGTTGCATAGCCGAGCTGATTTGAGGCTTTCTAATATTCGTCCGCGCCTGTGCTGATCCAAATATGGGCATGAAGGCTCGGGAGACGACGTGGTCAAGAATGTCATCCGAAACGCCGACCACCAGTGCTCATCAATGTGATCTTTTGTTTCTTCTTCTTCTTCCCCCCTGCGGAGCTTGTCCCGTTTGCGGGGCCGGGATTAGCACCACCGAGGCGGAAGGCTTCCATCTGCATATCCCTCAGCCACCCGTCATTAACCTCTTCCTCCTGAGCGGGCCCTAGGTCGGGTGACATCGGAATTGCCCGTGTTCCCCAGACGGTTCTGGGTGCCGATGGACTCGTCGACACCTCGGCTAGGTGTTCGAAACCCGGCCGAGGGTTTGGAGGCGTCGTACCGGCTACCGAGCTTAACGGCTGAAAATCATCCAAGTTCAATATCGATGCGGACTCGAGCCGCTCTTCGTGGGCCTGGTCGTAATGTCGCCTGGTGCTACGCCCAATGGCTGCAGCCTCCATTCGCTCTGCCTGCAGACGCTCACGCTCTTCCTGTGCCGCCTTGTCTTGATGTGCTTTACGCCGACGTTCTAGGTCGTGCTCGAAGATCTCAAGAATTTCCGCGGGTACTATGTCGGTCCAGTCACATTCCAGGAAGCTGATTTCGCAACCACGTGGAAGATGACGGAGGTACTTGAACCGGTCCTTTAGGGCATCATCTACAGTAATGCCGGTGGAAATATGCTCTACGCGCGGTAGTAGAGTTGAAGGGAAGCTGGAGAAGCCGCCGAACTTGGTCTTCAAGATGCGGATATCGAGAGGGGAAAGATATAGGTGTGGCGGTGCCATGTAGAAGTAGAACTGCTGGCCCGCCGGCTGCTTGGCCCTGGCCGTGCTTGCTTCACGGAGCGCGGCCGTATCGTCCGTCTTCTGATCCTTTAACATATCCCGCGCCGTATTGATTGCTCTGATAGCACGCTGTGTCCAATCGCCGTCCTCAACTCCGAACTGATGCTCGTCCTCCCGAGCCTGGCGCCGTAAGTCGTTTACTTCCCTATCGAACTGTTCGGCCAGGTAATCGTTGGTCCCCTTCATGATGTGGGCGTAATCCAAGACGTTTGCCGCGAAATGCCATGGAACATCCTCCCCTAGATTGGCGACATCCGCGCCGCCTTCTTTCGGTAGGGCCAATGTAGACCACGAATCTCGTAGCATCAGACGCAACACAACGTCCTCACCGGGCCGGGGCAAAGGGTTCTCTTGACCCGCGTAGAAGCGTACGGGTTTAGTCTCGGCAAGTTTGAAGAAGTCCTCGCATATTGGACACTTGGCCCATCGCGCTTCCTTCCTCGTACTTGGCTCGTTGTCGGTAGTTGAATTCATGAAACGTAACAAACAAGGCAGACAGAAGATATGTCCACATTTTGCCATTCGAGGGGCGACAGGATCCGAGAGGCAGATCGGACATGACGTAATTTGGGATTCGGCCGATGCAATGATCTGGAGCACGTCTGACCATTCGAGGGGGTTATCGGCATCGACGGCCTGCGACGAATACGTGCCGGTCGGTGAGACGACGAATCTGTAATTGGCATGGACGAACCTGGACGAACGATTAGCATGATGGACTCGTAGTTGTCGAGATGATGAGGGCAATGGCGCAACATACCTGGCCTTATCGATGGCATGGTAACCGGAGCCGGGGCCCCAGGTTGGGCGCCTCCTTGACCTGTGATAGTGAGAATGATCGGTATGATGGTGGATCGGAGCCGAGTACTCCAATAGATGGGTGATGGAGGTCTGACCTCGACGACTTGTAGGGTTCCGAACAGCGCCCTGGTTTCGAAAGGCATTAGTATGTAGAAGAAGTCCAATGACAGAGCGCTCGGCTTACGATTTCAGCCATATGGTCGTCCTGTTGGTTAGGGCGCTGGTTGGATGGTTTCCGTTGATTCCGGTGTTGCTTCCTCGATGTCTGTCCTTTTCGGGGTGCCGAACTCGGCAACGGCGTATTCGACAGGCCGGGTCGGCGGGCACTGGACTCGCAACTGGCCGACGGGACTGAGGTGTGCTGGGAAGGTGGAGTAAAAGATGTCGGAGCAGAGAGGGACTTGCCTCCCAGGTTAGATGAGCTAGAGCTCATGGTGGCTGAGAGCCAGAAGAGAATGAACTAAGTTACTATTGTATGGCAAGTATGTTGGAACCAAGCGCCGGGATGATGAGTATATAGAGAGAAGCGATATAAAGAAGTGAGCGGCAGTTCTTCGACCCACGATGATAAATCGAGTTATTAGACAGGTGCTGGGAGAAGGGACGCCGGCTTTGTCTCAGGCTAAGACGGTCATAGAAGAGGGATGAGACGATGGAAGGAGGAGGGTATGGCACGAGTCTTCTTAAGCCTCACCCAATCCGCAGGACGGACAAGACAGACTGACTTTAAAAGCATGGGTTCCCGGAGGACCGTCTCGAGTTGGACGAACGCCCGAAAAGATCGTATATGTGGTTGGTGACTTGGTAGGGAGGAGGAGATAGAGTGAAGGGGGTGAAGATAGAAAATGTTCCAACGCTGGTTTGCCCGAGCTATTTTTAAGTTACCTAGCTAGGTAAGTAGGTAGGTAAGTAGGTAGGTAGGTAGGTAGGTTAGTTAGCCCAAGAGGAGGACGAGAATTTGGGGGACGGAATTAGTCTAGCAGTCAGTACTTAACGTGGGATGAAGAGTTAATCCCTACCTACTAGTTAGTATGTAGTGATTTCACCTGTCCTTCCGCGGGGCAAAATGGCAGTAATACAGGGTACAGGCGCAGATGCAGGCCTTCAGGTTCGCGCCAGTGGGGTCAATCAACGCTTTATCAGGTACCTAGCCACGCAGTGTGTACCTGAGTTGCCACAATGACCCGCTGGTTATTACAAATATACACATATGCACGCATCTTAATAATAATACCCCGTCTGTCTTACTTCTAACACACCGCATAGAATGGATGGTTGGAATTATTAGAATCAGTGATACATATAAATTTGTATAATTACATATTAACCGCCTTCCTAGTTGCAACCGCCCCCGAGCATAAGCTACCTGGCAACTCAGCCCTCCCGCACCCTATGCCAGTGTCTATACCCGCATTCCTGCCCGTTACATGATTCCAGCTCCCATCTCACCCTGATATTCTTTCAACCACAGCAGAACTGTGCAACCTCATCCGGTCTATATATCGTTTGCGACTCGGCCCTTCCAGTAACCGTGGCCCCATCAGACGGTCCCGGTCCCTCTAGCACACAACGTGTTTTGCCCTAAGCACTAGGTTCTGGAAGGTTCATCGACGGCCCAACTCCATTGCGAGTATACCGTCGACTGGTATTCTGCTAAGTTAACGGGTATTATGATACACTAGATGCGCGAAACCAACAATATTCATTCGCTTTGTACCACCAACCCTGGACGGCCTAGGCGTAATGGGGGAATCATGAACTCTGAAGCAAGTAGCGTCAAGAAGGAGAATGTAGGAAAAAGAAAGGAGGCCAAGGAAAAGAGCCGAGGTCAGTCATCGCTGTGGAATGATGAAAAAACTCCAACTATTTATGTGAAACCTTGCCCCTCAGCTTGCTGAACATGGCGCTGAGTCGGCTCTTTTTCTTCTTTTCCGTCTTTGTAGGACTCTCCTCTCGCTTGTCGGTGCTGCTCGTCGCCGTCGTCTCAGCTGGTTTGGCTGGCGTAGTTGGGTCCGTTACGGCCGAAGCACCGTTGGTCTCTGCGGGAGCCGCTTCGGCCTTTGGCTCAGCGGTAGCCGTCTCTGTCTTGACCTCAGCGATAGCCTCATCTACTTTAGCTTCGGTAACGGGTGCCTCTGCCTTGGTCTCCGCCGCGGGAGCTTCGGTCTTAGAAGGTTCGCCGACCGCCTCGGTCGGCTTGACTTTCTCCAGTAGCTCAGCTTCGACTTCCTTCTTTTCAACAACGGCTTCGGTATTGGCCGCCGCCTCGGGGTCTTTTCCTGCTCCGACAATCGAGTCCTTGACCCCCAAAGGAACCTCGGGAGACGCATCCTCAGGGTCATCAGTCGCCTTAGTCGGCTTGACCTCCTTCAGCAGTTCGGCCTCAACCTCCTTCTTTTCGATGACGGCTACCGTATTGGCCGCCGCCTCGGGGGCCTTTTCCGCTTCGAGGATCGACTCCTTGACCTCCGAAGGAAGCTCAGGAGACACTTCCTCACGGGTTTCCTCCTTTTCTGTTCCTCCAATGGCGCTCTGTACGGGCTCGGGGAGCTTCTCCTTGATAGTCTCGGGCAAAACCGTCGCCGCCTCAGTGGCCGTAGTCTGCGCGGTTGCGGCTACATCGACTGCTTTTTCGGCGATAGTATCCTTGGCGGTGACGGCGGCGGCAACAGCTGCTCCGCCGGTCGCAGTAACCGCAGCGGCGACGGTATCAATAGCCTCGTTGAGGTTCACGGTGTCCTCAGTCTTCTCAGTGCCCTTGCCTGTTGTGCCCTCGGAAGTCGTAGGCGCCTCCCTGAGCTTTCCTAGGAGTTCCTTCTCGACAGTAGCCTTCCCCTGAACTTCTTCCGGCACGGCGCTGGCCTCAGGCTCGACACGGGCTTTCTGTTGACTATCCTTAACGATCTTCGGAACTACTGCGTTTTCGGCAGTCGCGGGCGCCTCCTTCACCTTTTCCAGAAGCTCCTTTTCGACAGCAGCCTTCTCATCTACCTCTTCCTGCACGGCGCTGGCTTCGGGGTCTACATGAGCCTTTTCCTGACTCTCCCTGACGACCTCGGGAATGTTGGACTCAATTAGCGCCCCAGCAGCTAGTACTGCCGTGGTGGACTCAGGGGCGGCCGAAGAGAAAGGGACAATGCCACCTGGATTTAATTAGCTAGGTTGACCGAAAATGAAGTGACGGAGCAAAGCAATACCGGGAAGCGTGTCGCTCTTCTCGTAGGATTCGGGATCTAGCTTCACATTGCTGGTGGTACTCTCGGCGGACACTGCCTCTGGGATATTTTCGCCGGGGGCCAGCGTGATCGGGTTCAGAGCGCCGGGAGCAGCCGGCATCGGGTTAATACTGAGTTCGGCGGCGGGGGTTACGGGGAAAGTCCCCGGTAGGTCAGATCCCTCCTCATCCTTCTTCTCCAGCGGAGCACCGGCGGCCAAGGCGGCTGTGGTGGAGTCGGGAGCAGCCGAGCTCATCACGGCTGTCGTAACAGGCAGCTCGGTGATAATGTTTTTGGGCTCTAGAATGTTGTTCTCGTTGCCGCTTTCGTCGATTTCTTTGGGTGCAGTATGATCTATGACCCAATTCCCGTCGACAACAAACTGTATGGTGTTGCAACTGTTAGCCGAGGCAGTGATACAATTAAGGTCGAATGTGAGAGGACAAATATAACGAACGTAGGCGAGTGGTCTTAGGTGGACAAACGAGAAGGCGGAATGAACAAGTTGCCAAGGACAGGATAATGCGAGTGAGACAGCTTGCAATGCAAAGTGCAAAGGAACCCCCCTCCCTGACTACGAGGATTTTCTGACCCTCCAATGTCAGTCCAGCTCCACAGCAATTCCTGTACCTGCACCTGCAATAAGGCCGTTTAGTTGAACCCAGGTGGGCTCCGCTGGAAAACCTTACTAGCCTGCCGCTTGATCCTTGCTGGCAACGAATGGGGTTTCAGACGGCCCATTAGCTACATTGGCCCATGCGATTACCTGTCGCGGGGGGGAGACGAAAGGTCCAACATAGCTGCTGTTTCACCACCGCCCTTGCGTCATGCTTCGCTTGAATTTGCGTTTATGTTTAGGAGGTACGGAAAAAGGGTGACGACATAGCAGAGTCAGAGTCCAAAGGCGTAGGTCAACTGGGGAGAAAACAATCCCTAGCGCGAGGTTTCCGATTCGAGATGCCGCCAGCACGAACGACCGCAGATTGCCAGGGGCGGGAGCAGCCTCTTCATGTAGCGGGCACGGGGACAGGGCTCTTCACAAAGCATGCCGACTCGACGGGAGCAAAAAGCCCTATTACGAGTATCCATTGGTTGAGCGCATCACAGAAGACGTAGGCAAGTGCTTGTGTGTGCTTTTGTGTGTGTGTGTGTGTGTGTGTGTGTGTGTGTGTGTGTGTGCGTGTGTGTGTGCGTACATGTGCGTTACGTGTGTATCGCATGAATCGCAAAACCGGCCTGCCCAGGCTACATACATCGCGGAGCTTATCGACTGCGACCGTGACACTGCGGCGTGCGTGTGTTGCATACCTACGTCTATTTGGCGGCTTTCCTACTGTCTGGTAACCCTCTCTCCATCCTCTCGGAGGGGAAATCTAGGAGAGCTGGGTACGGGAGAGGCACCGACTAGCTCCTCCTACTATTGCCTCGCGCGGCAGGGTCGAGCGAGGAGAGGAAAGCAAAAATATATGGCGGAAATACGCATCTACCGGTAATTCGACAAGCATACAATGCTGCATGCTTTCCTGCCTACCTGCCTACCCCTAAAGCCAGGGCCAGCGTAAGACCAATAGCCTTCTGTAATATGTAAGAGCGCCTTACCCCTCCCCCAAAAGGTTGCAACTCTACAATGTGCATAAGATATAAATATACCATAGCGGCCGGACCCTGCTGCTAAGCAAAATTCAGGATGGAGATAACCCACCAGGCAGACACACATGGAGAAGAATGGATGTCAGGCATTACCTAGGTATTCGAGGCTTCGGACGACGAAAACAAAACTCCGACCTAGCTATGGCAGGCTGCTGTGCAGACAGATGGCGAGCTCGTTGGCGTCCGTGGCCATGTCCGGCGGCGCCGCCACGACGCTGTGCTATGGCGGTTTCTCGCGTTTTAAAGTGCTAGGTGCATATGCATGTATGGGTATATACCTATACACGCACGACACGTACGACGCGCACACATACAGAAAGAACCGCGCGAGCCCTATTTTCCATTCCACGGACCTGTCGTACCTCCCTCGGGGGAAAAGTGCAGAGCAGAACAAAGCAGCAGCGCAGGAATAGTTAGTCTAGGCGAAGAGAAACCAAGCCCAAGGGAAAGGCAAGGTACATACATACACACGACGCCTCGACGGACGGCACAGCATGCGGCAGAAATATCGCGCGGGAGAGAAGAACTAGGGGAGGACTAGAAGGCAAAGAGAGGAGGAGTAGGGGGAGGGGCAGATGGACGGATTAGGTAGACAGCAGGCCCGCCGTCCTTACACGCGAAGGCTGAGCAGAGCAAAGCAGAGCAGAGCAGAGCAGCAGCGCAAGCACGCACGGCACGCATACATAGAGACAGACATACATGAGTTAGATAAGCGAGAGGACCGTGTAACGATAACCCATCGAGCCTTCTTCTTCGTCGTCGTTCTGTGCTCGTTCTCCTGCTGCCGCTTTCGAAATCGCCGCTGCCGTGGGGCAGGTCATGCCGTGTATTGCTGGGTTTGTCCTCGCAGCTCGGACTGCGGCTGGCTCGGTCTTAGCCGGCCAGCAAGCCGTCCACCTCGTGTAGGTAAGGTGGGCGGGTAAGTGATTAAGCTGGGAAACACTTGCCCTTGGAAAATATATAGGGAGGCGGACGGTAGGAAGGGCGAGGGCATGACGACTGGCCAGGTAGGTAGCCGGTTAAGTCGGGTAAGGGGTTATGCTTAACTTAGCATAGAGCCGCAGGAGGCCGAATTGACTACTGCCTGAGTAGGGCAACTCCTACGCCGTGGTTAAGTTGACATCGGCGGACAACACTGCTCGTCCTCTCACTCAGAAACACAAGACTTGCTGGATCTTGGCGTGGTATACTGAAGGGCGCGCACTCTCGAAGAATATCGGATTAGGGAGTATGGCACGATTGGTCGGCAGGTGGGCCAATGAAGCCGTCGTAAATTTCGTCCCTGGCAAATTGGAAGAGAATGCTCGCTGGAGGCTGCAGCAGGATACTATACATAGAAGATAGTTAAAGGGGGTACGCAGCTAAGTAAGGAGAGCTATATAGCCAACAAGCGACGGAGCAACGCCGGTAAGGCGGCTGTAAAGTAACCTCCTAAAGCTGGTCCCCGCCCAGATCAGCGCACCAGTCATCCAGACCCGAGACGCCGTCCGCAAATTAAGACGCCCAAACCCGGCCCCCATTCAGAACAAGTGGGGCTTGCAACGGTAGAAATGGGTAAGTCCCTAAATGGTTTGCATTTCCAAGGAAAAGAGGTGGATGTCTAGTCCGGATATAAAGTAATACCAGAATGGAAACATTTCGAAAGCAAATGTACGCTTGCCTACCGCCCGCCCGCCATTCCTTATCCACATCTTCATCATGGTACGTGACCCCCCGGTGTCAGATCACACCTGGCGTAGCACTCAGTTCTCTTTTAGAGCGTGCTGGTCACTGAATGGGCTTGAGTCACGATTCGAAGCGGACGTACTCCGCTTTTCGCTCTGAGCCGTCCGCGTTGTGGCCTCTTCAGTAACGGCACTAACCGAGGCATTGTGCTCTTGCTCGGCAGGTCTTGAGGGCGGGTCTGCAAATGGCCCTTGGTCTACACAAGGCGTGTCTTCTATGACAGTAACGGCGCCCGAGTCCCTCTCGTTCTTGGTCTCGCTAACTTCGATTCGGGTTTCCGAGTTCTCGTTTTTCTCGGACACTGACGAGGAGGGTTTGGACTTGATGTCAACTTGTTTCGGGCAGGTGCCAACACGAACGATCTGCGGGCGGACGGGCGTTGCGGTAGATGTAGTAGCGCTCTTAAAGAAGGTGGCGCCGATGCTGAAAGCAGGCGACGGCGTCCTCTGCTCATATTTCTTATGGTCGATGGTCGGCACGGGGGGCGTGGTACTCCCACTGTGGCTGCTGCCCTCGCGGGATTTGACGCTAACAAGCGAGGGCTTCAGAAGGGTACCCTTCTGGGCCGGTTGTGGCGACACGACAGCGCCCTTGCCATAGATGGTAGAAGCGACGCTAGATCGAGGAGCATATGACGTCCGTCCAGAGTGGTCAGAAACACCCGAGAACCCAGAGTACGTCGAGTCGCGAAGATCGCCAGGTACGAAGAAATGTTGATCCTCGTACGGCGAAGCGCAGCCACTTTCTGAGTGGGCGAGAGGGATAGGAGGTACCGGGGGAACAAGAACGGTGGGGGAAGTCGGCGTCGCCCTGTTGGTGACGCCAGGAATATAAGCGATTTGGATGATGTTGGAGGCGCGCGTGAGAACTGTAGACGCAATCGAGTTGACGGTATGTGTCGAGGCGCGTTGTGACCTCCTCGAAGCGAAATCCTTCTCGGCGCCCTCCTTGCTATGTTCGCCATCCTCCTGCCAATTGCTCTTGTCGTAAGCCTCCCTCTTTTTCTTGATAAAGAAGCGCCAAACCAGGTAAGTGATGAGGGCGATAGCAACGAGACCCCCTATAACACCGCCAGCAATGGCGCCGGCACCCGGTCCACTGCTCGATTCTTCTATTTGGGCAGCTGACGGATCATCCACACACACGGCCCTGGGACAGGATTTACAGTCCATGGGGATGCTGACCTGACATGTTTGACCATACGGACATTGGGAACACGTCAAAGGCTTGCTAGTATCACACATCACACATCCATCCCTTTTCGTCAACGACCGACGATGTCTCCCCGTTGGCGATTCGACTTCTTCGGCTGGTTTTCATGTTAGAACTGGAATACAGAGAGTCGCTAAAGGTCACCGCGGGTAGAGGCATCGACACTTACCAACTGAGAAGCCGATAAAACCGAACGGACTGGTCATCTTGGGCGATCGAAATTGAAGCCACTAAAACTTGGACCTTTGTTGAATCTTTGGTAGTCGTGAAAATGGGCAAAGCACAGTAGCAGATGAGGTCGGCAGGACGGATCCGACGTGATGGTGCCAAAGCAACTAACAGCTCAAATGGGGGTTATTTAGACAAATCAATCGTTCAGGGCTATCATCGATATCGGTTCACGGGGAATCGCAGAAGTCGTAGTCGTCGTTGGGGATGAACTAGCGAAGGAACAAGAGATACGGGTTAACCGGTTACGAGATAGAAGCGAAAGAAGCGCGAGCCGGCGACAAACAATAAGAAAAACGAGTGGACTGCGAGACTAGCTCAAAGAGGATGGAAGTAGGTGATGAAACCGCACCTAGGCGATTGAGAAGGACATCACATAAATCAGTCGATCTATCAGAGTATCTCAAGTCGAGTCGAGGCGGGATTCGATGGATCGCGAAGCGACAAAGTTGGGCAACTCGCTCGGTTTGCTTGTGTGATAGATACTGTAGATGAGTGGAAATTTAGCGGTGATGTGGGTGCGCGTGTGTGTGGATGTGAATAGTACAATACCAAGAAAGGGACAGTTGAGTTGGGGGGGGACTTTGGCAACGGGACCTTCCTTTCTCTTCAGGAACCGCATGCAGCAGTTCAGGATCCAGCCAATACTTGACGTCCAGCGCACAAGGGGGTGGGAGACGGGGGAGCGGCTGGGGGACTAGCGCCATTTCCGGAAGAGCGCGCTTAAGGATGGATACCTACCCAGGTACCTAGGTATATAGGCAACTTAAAGTAGGTGGGCAGGTACCTGCTAGCTTGAATACAATAGCAGGAAGATGGATGGTAGAGGGAGGGCTGATGGTGAGAGATGGAATGGACTGGGTGCACTGAGCTGAGGGACAAGTGGAATGATGAGACGGGACGAGAGTTTGCGGGAAGCCAGTCTGGCCAGCAGCATCCGCTCGTATCATCCTGTCGTTCGTATACACGTAGGTAGATATGTACATACCAAACAATTGGCTGTACTGGGACGTCTTCTGGGGTATATGAAGTTCTGTATGTCCATGACTATGTCTTCTGAAATAAATTCCCTGCCTTCTTTCCTTTCCCTTTCCTCAAGAACGGACGATGACAGTTTGTACTATGGGGGATACGACATCTGCTGCTAGATTAGTCGGGTGTACATACCCGACATACGTACGTACTTCGTCCCTAGTCTAGGACCTACCTAGCCATCTTCCGTGATCGACCACCCCGGCTCTGAGCCTCAGCCGGTTGGGATAAAGTTGGAACCGTAGGATACAGATTTTCCATGGGTGTACCTAGGGGATGGGCCCTGGTGATGGCCAGGCACCTGCTATTGTTTGTTCTTCGGATTTCTGTTACGATATCATGCCTGATACCTGACGAGCTTTCCGGTTGGCTAAACTATTGCCTGTAATCTCATGACATTGTCTGTATCCCAAGACTCTTAAGATTGTTTAATGCCCGCCCTCGGATGTGTGTTTCTATCGAGCGAATCTCCATTTGGATGCTTTAAGCCGCTTGCTCACTACCCCTCCACCCGCTTCGTTCATTTACCCTTCTCCAGACTTCGGAGGGATTGCATAAGAGTGGTGCGTCTTGGCCTGCACACTTTTAATTTGGGTTAGGAACCAATCATGGGGCCCCGATATGTTGTTAACCTAGAGCATGCCCATTAAGATGAACGGTTTTCAGTGATAAGAGGAAGCACCGAAGCTGAAGTTGCTAAACGACACTTTCATTCTGATGCTCATTATAAGATACTTAGTATAGTCAAAGACCGGTCTTTATACGTACATTGGAATACGTCTTCTGAACTACCATTGGCTACTCCTTCGTGAAAATTTGCTTGGGGTAAGAAAGAGATGGTATGGTGTCTCCTCAACGACGGACAAATGCTGACCCGGAAAGCCTGCGCGGTTTCGAGTAGACACAGGCTGCCTCAACCTCAACCTAGGACCATCCACGAATACTCTGGTGGGTTTGAAATTTGCATGATATATCTGATACCGCTATCGACTTTCTATTCCGATACAAAATGCCGCACGCTATTACGAAAGCGCAAACAATTCCCAGTCAGGACACGGCGAGATAACCCCCTTTTATCGAAGCGCTCCGGCAATCCCGGTAATCTGGGAACAAGCTTCTGTGAGTTGACGTTTTACAGCCCTATTTTATTCTCCGAGAGACGGACCGTTCTCGCAGACCTACGGGTTTTAAGCACCCAGCGAAGACGGTAACAGCTGAGATCGAAAGCAAATCTTCATGATATCGTGTACGGTAGCCTACATGAACGATTACTTCCGCTTGTCAAAAGCCCCTGGTCGATTCCTCACATGTGTGGTATTTGAGGTTGCACGCGAGACATTTGCCCCTGGCCCCGAAACCCTTTTTTTCGGCCGAAATACTGAGTTCTATTCAGCCACGTATCTGTTCGCGTCTCCTCATCAATTTTCGTACGGTCGAATGGTGGCTATCGATGAGATGGAGTTCGGCTCCTGCGTTGGGTGGTCGGCTTCTATGGGCCAATGCCCATCAGAACCCATCATTTCCAGAACTGCTTCCTCACCGTCCAACCACTTGCTCGATGGAAACGACGGTGAGACTAGAGAGGCTCGGAGGCCAAAGCAAATTTCAACGTCATCTTGCAAAAATATTCACCAAACATGAGGCTCAGCATTTTTGCCTGCGTCCGCCTCGTCAGCCTTAATCGCGTGCTGTGCACAAAATCCACAATTGTCCCCACATGGCATGGAAGCCCCCTCTAGCCCAGAAGTCCTATTTTTATCCAAGGGTCCCTGTGGACCTGGTTTGCCAATCTGAGAAGCTTGTCGATGGCGGCAAAGCAAAACAAATGTAACGGGTGAAAACGCACATCTCCGAGAGCTGAGCCAGTCGGAGAGAACCCCCCTCCCGGCTTGCCCGTATACTGGCCCGCATGCTGTCTTGCCCGTCAACGCCAACCGCCTTTTTCAAGTACGTAGGAAGTCTTTCTTACAGACCTGAAGCGGCCAGGCGGTCCACCTGCAGAAGTAGGTTTCAAACTAAACCGTGTTTGGACTGGACAGCCAGCCCACCCAATCAGGACGCCAAGGTAGGTACGAGGCCCATTGTTACGGCCCGCTAGTGTTAGAGATCACGCTCCGTTACTTTGGCCCTCAGTGTCTAACAGTAATACGCACAGTAGATGCGATATCTAAGTTGATCAGTGCAATGAAGTGTTCTGGAAGGGCCTCCGGTTTATATATTTAAGGGGAGATGCCCCTTGCTCGTTTCGGTTGTCTAAAGATCTCCTGCCATCTGAGGAAAGGAAATGGCGACTTATCTCAGCCGAGTATCGTCATTAGTGAATGTGCTAGCCACACCGTGTCTTACGTTGACAGCCCCCCTAGTTAATCGGTTGACGAATGCGCCTCGTCAGCAAATCCGCATCTAGGTGGTCTAAGCGTAGGTGGGCTATTGCAGAGCAGTCAAGCGAAAAGGATCTACCCGTTGAGGCTGTGCATCCTATCCTCTCTCTCTCTCTTCGATCCTGTCTCCCCTTTTCCTGTCTTCAAGAGGGACCCAAAAGGACTGGAAGACAGCAAAAGAGCAATCGATGGGAATTGATCACGCACCATGGCCGGTTACATAAGAGAACCGTGACGTAGCTCGAAAGGATTCACCGGATACGGCTTTGGCAACTTGGCGGAACATATGATTGGACAGAAGGTCGTACCTACTTCGTATATACGTACATGGTAGTGGTCACACATGCATTGGAGGCATCACGAGAGACTGGCTTGAAATTTATCAGAAAACAGGCACAGCAAGCTAACTACCAAGGTAATTATGGCGTGGCGTGCTTTGCCTTGTTTTTGCCTTGTGGTAGCTGCAGAAAAGCAAATTGTGCCATTTCTTACTCGGAATACATACATCGAGCATACTAAGCAGGAACACATACATACATGTATAATATATGCCGCTCAGTAGTTGCAGCAGCGAAGATGCGACTACTGTAGAGGTATGGGGGCTTTCTTTACCGACTAGTCTAATTTCTTAGTTAATACGAAGCGGTGCATGCTAAGCCACACTAACCTACGAAGTATACCGGTCTATATACCGCTCTTGCTTCGGCAGCAGGGAGGTACTCCCTATCTTCGCAGTTGCCACGGACGGGAGCCGACATGTTACATTGTCTCCTATTCCCTCTCAAACGTACCAACGCCTTCTTCCCTCGTTCAGCACCCCTCAGAATTTCGTCCTGTATTTGAAAGTCCATTATTGTTTAGAAGTAAATCATTAATCTAGACCGACTAGTTCTGGGCCCCAGGTAGCAAATAGCACCTCCTACTAAACAACCCGATATATCTATCATATCCTTAAGGCCCCTGAAGGACAAAAAAACAACCACGCCGATCTTTTGCCTGGCCAGGCCATAAAAAGCTACCCCCCTTACCCTTGCCTACTTGTACTTACACGCACACACGTTTGTTACGTCTTACCGACTGATTCAACTTCCCACAAACTAGTTCTCCAACTCCCTCTTTTCAAAGAGAAGTGAATCAGCATTGTCGAAAGTTTATCCCCATGCCTCGGAGCATTGGGTGATTTATCAAGCTCATTCAGTCGTTTCTTTCACCGACCCCGTTGTTTCACCGCAAACAGGTCCACCTGCGCTAGGTATTACCTGTACTCCTTTGTTTTTTTCTCCTAGCAACCCTCAAACCGCTGTTGCCCCTGGATTGAATTTGCACCCGCAAATCTGACACCTGCCCGCCGCCTTTTACCATCCATTCCGATCTTTTTAACGGTGGTCACCACGTCATAACCATCAACGGCACGAGCAACTCGCCGTGGACGGCCGTTTTGCGAAGATGGCGTACAATAGTGGTGGGAATAATAATGAGTATGAGGGCCACCGGCTCCAGGATATGCCTCCCAGCATATCGGTAAGTTTAGACCAAGTGCAACCGTCAACCTTAATCATTCAAAGGGTGGTACAGTTGATGCTGATAATCTTGATGGTTTAGTATCCCCAAGATCAGTACGACGAAGAGGCTCAGCGTCAAGGCCTGCTTGGGCAGGGCGGCACTGGCTACGATCATGAGCGTTTAGGCGCCCAGACTCCACCGGCGCGCCCGGTCTCTGCCTACAGCCTTACCGAATCCTATGCTACGACGAACCCCCAAACCACCCAGGCACCCTCCGAGTATGGCACAGAGTACCCGGCACAGGGGGGGTTCGGCTCTGGCAACCTCGAGGATACCGGCTTTGGATATGGAAGACCCGCATCTACCGTTGATGCCGAGGAGAGCTGGCTTCGTCGCCAGCAAACCGTCAAGGGGGGAGGCCTGAAGCGTTACAACACCCGAAAGGTCAAGCTCGTTCAGGGCTCCGTCCTGAGCATTGACTACCCTGTCCCCAGTGCCATCAAAAACGCCATTCAACCCAAGTACCGAGACGTCGAAGGAGGTAGTGGCGAATTCATCAACATGCGATATACGGCCGCCACATGTGACCCTAACGACTTCACCTTGAAGAACGGTTACGATCTGCGACCGAGAATGTATAACAGACATACCGAGCTGTTGATTGCCATTACTTATTACAACGAGGACAAGCAGCTCCTGGCCCGAACTCTCCATGGCGTTATGCAGAACATTCGCGACATTGTGAACTTGAAGAAGTCCACCTTCTGGAACAAGGGCGGTCCCGCCTGGCAGAAGATTGTGGTCTGCTTCGTGTTCGACGGTATCGACAAGGCAGACAAGGAGGTCTTGGACGTCCTGGCCACCGTTGGTGTCTACCAGGACGGTGTCGTCAAGAAGGACGTCAACGGCAAGGAGACGGTGGCACATATTTTTGAGTACACTACTCAGCTATCGGTGACGCCCAACCAGCAACTCATTAGGCCTCTGGATGACAGCCCTCAGACTCTGCCTCCGGTGCAGATGATTTTCTGTTTGAAGCAGAAGAACACCAAGAAGATCAACTCCCACCGTTGGCTGTTCAATGCTTTCGGTCGAATTCTGAACCCCGAGGTGTGCATCCTTCTTGATGCCGGTACTAAACCCGGCTCGAAGTCCCTGCTTGCCCTGTGGGAGGGCTTCTACAACGACAAGGATCTCGGCGGCGCTTGCGGTGAGATCCACGCCATGTTGGGCAATGGCGGCAAGAAGCTGCTTAACCCCCTCGTTGCTGTGCAGAACTTCGAGTATAAGATCTCCAACATCCTAGACAAGCCCCTGGAAAGCTCGTTCGGTTACGTTTCTGTGTTGCCCGGTGCATTCTCTGCCTACCGATTCCGAGCCATCATGGGCCGTCCGCTCGAGCAGTACTTCCATGGTGACCATACCCTTTCCAAGATTCTCGGCAAGAAGGGTATCGAGGGTATGAACATTTTCAAGAAGAACATGTTCTTGGCCGAGGATCGTATTCTTTGCTTCGAACTTGTCGCCAAGGCTGGTTCTAAATGGCACTTGACTTACATCAAGGCAGCCAAGGGTGAGACTGATGTCCCCGAAGGAGCACCCGAATTCATCAGCCAGCGGCGAAGATGGCTGAACGGTTCCTTCGCCGCCTCTCTCTACTCGCTCATGCACTTCGGCCGGATGTACAAGAGCGGGCACAATATTGTCCGCATGTTCTTCTTCCACATTCAACTCCTCTATAACATCGCCAACGTTGTCTTCACTTGGTTCAGTTTGGGTTCGTATTATTTGACGACAACGGTTCTCATGCAGCTCGTCGGCACCCCGACAGCGGCAGGTCCTACCACGGAACAGCGACATGCGTGGCCCTTCGGTGACACGGCTACTCCAATCGTCAACCTCATCCTTCAATACCTGTACCTCGCGTTCGTGATTCTTCAGTTTGTCCTCGCTCTCGGTAACCGACCCAAGGGTTCCAAGTGGCAGTACACTGCTTCGTTCTTCTACTTCGGCTTCGTTCAGCTCTACATTCTCATCATCTCGGGATACCTGGTCGTCTCGGCTTTCCAACCAGGGGCTTTTGACGTGAGCTTCGGCGACGAGCTCAAGAGGATGTTCCTCGGCACGTCCGAGGTGGGTATCATCCTGCTCGCACTGTTCGCCACCTTTGGTCTCTACTACCTTGCCTCATTCCTCTACTTGGATCCATGGCACATGTTCCATTCCTTCCCGGCCTATATGATCCTGATGTCGACGTACATCAACATTCTGATGGTCTACGCTTTCAACAACTGGCACGATGTTTCGTGGGGTACCAAGGGTTCGGACAAGGCGGATTCTCTACCTTCAGCTCAAGTGGTCAAGACGGAGAAGGATGAGGCGATGATCGAAGAGGTGGATAAGCCTCAGGAGGATATCGACAGTCAGTTTGAACAGACGGTCAAGCGGGCGTTGGCCCCCTTCAAACCGGTAGAGGAGGTGGAGGGAAAGGATCTCGAAGATTCCTACAAGTCTTTCAGAACCTCACTGGTCATTTCTTGGCTATTCTCGAACTGTGTTCTGATCGTCGGCGTCACTAGTGACGACGTTGGCAGCACATTCGGCCTCGGGGTAAGTAAACCACGAAAGGAACGGACGCTGTGTGAAAATGTGCTAACTCGTCACAGTCCGCATCTACGGACAGAACAGCGGGTTTCTTCAAATTCCTTCTGATTGCCACGGCCCTCTTGTCGATTGTGCGCTTCATTGGCTGCTTGTGGTTCCTGGGCCGGACCGGAATCATGTGCTGCTTCTCCAGGCGGTAAAGGCTGGTCCGCCTCCTACGCTGAACCGCGATTTGCTGCTGCGTCGTTATATTCCGGTTGATATGTACACAAATAAGTTGCTCCTATCTGAGGGCTGGCGTCGCATGTTGTATTTCTGTACAGGATAGACTCGGTGGTGGGCGTGGAGGGCTCGCTCTGGAGCAGTATACCTCGAGGAAGCAAGTGATCAGGAAAAATTGCGATTGTAATCTTTCAAGACGGTGGTGAGCTCCTCCAAAAAAAGGAGCCGAGTGGCGCCGCTTGCGGCGTTCTCGACTCAACTATTTCTCGCATATTCTTAATGTGCTAGCAATGAATAATAAAGACGATTTTCATATATTACCGCAGCCCCAGTTTCTCAACATATCAATGCCAAAATCTGTATGTTATACGCAGGGTCTGGAGCAATGAACCCGGTATGAATTCCTGTCCAACGTGTACGCAGTGCGGGTTGAAGATCTCATGTTCCTGTTACTTCCTGTATTGCCGTCCACTGCTTACTGGTGAGGCATCAAGGGTTGTATGTCTTTAACTGTCAATATCCGTCTTTGCATAGTTTCTTCCATAGCGAGTGATATGCACATTAAGTAGATATGCCCCACCGTCAGATAGCGGCTTCGCTCTACAAAATAATCGAAAGAACCCCACGTTCGTTCGATATTCTATCTCGAAGGTCGGCAGGCAGTGTTTATAAGGGAACGGCACCGGACAACCTGCTGCGAATTCCGATACGGCTATGCATCTTCTACATCAGCCGCGTGTGTGTATATACAGTTCAATTATCCCGGAGCGCCTTGAACCCAGTTAAGCCGAGAAGTAGAGCGAGAGGGGGGAAATCAGCCAGAGGGCATGGAGGAGACCCTCGAAACCATACAGGCCCGCCACCGCAAGGAGCAGCGGGATCTCCAGTCCCGCATCACGAACAAGAAGAAGAACGCGACGAAGAAGACGCGCAAGGGTGTCAATGACGAGTGCGCCGAGCTCGAGCGCCAGCTCAGGGAGCGGCAGGAGCGGGAGCTCGCCGTCTTCAACGGGGAGGCCGACGCGATGGAAGACGACGGCGACGACGCAGTGGACGGCAAGGGGGACGACGGCACGGAGGGGATATCGACGCGGCTGGAGGATGTGAGCCTCTCAGACGTAACAACAGCAACAACTACGAAACCAGCGACCGAAAAACCCCCGCAACCACAACAACCACCAGCATCACAACAACAGCAGCAGCAACAGCAGCAGCCGGCGGGCAAGAAGCGCAACCGCCAGAAGGAGCGCCTGGCCCGCCGCGCCGCGGAGCAGGAGGCGGCGGCGGAGGCGGCGGAGGCGGAGGCGGCCGGCATGACGGACCACCGCTCGATCGAGAAGACGTACCTGCTGCGGGAGTTCGAGGCCAACGGCCTCGTGGAGAAGGAGATCCGGCCCGATGGGCACTGCCTGTTCGCGGCAGTGGCGGACCAGCTGGAGCAGCGGCGGATACCCCTCCTCCCCGTTTCCGAAGCGGAGGACTCCTCACCATCATCATCATCATCATCACAACCGCCACCCCCTTACAGGGCCGTGCGCAGGAGGGCCACCGACTACATGGAGGCGCACCCGGACGACTTCGCGCCCTTCCTCGACGAGCCGCTGAGCTCCTACGTCCCCAAGATCCGGGACACGGCCGAGTGGGGCGGCCAGCTCGAGCTGGCGGCGCTCGCCAACGCCTACGGCGTCGAGATCAATGTCGTCCAGGACGGCCGCACCGAGACCATCGAGCCGTCGACGAGCGGCAACGGCGGTAACGGCGGCGCGGAGGAGCAGCCGAGGGAGAGGATATGGCTCGCGTACTACCGCCACGGGTACGGCCTCGGCGAGCATTATAATTCGTTGCGGAAGAAGAGCTGAGGATGGGTTGGGGAGATGCGGCCTTAGTGATTGGTATCACATGTGTCAGGACATCTAAGTCCGTTGGCTTGATCATAAGCTATATTCGTATTTCACAGAGCGAATTTTTGTACAAGCGGGTCGAGGGAAAGGTTCTGCGGATTCAAAGCATACAGTAGATGGAATTTAACCAGTAAACATATAGCGCCAACCATCTCATAACTCCTTCAACGTTACTGAAGGTCAAGCTTTTGTCGAAGGCCAACTTATCCACCCATTCCATGTTATTGCCACTCCCTTAACGCATGAGTTGTCTATCAACGATCATAACCATAACGACACTACCAGCACACATTCTCCCCTGTCAGCCGTCTCGGGCAGTCATATTGACCAGGTTCCTTTCATATCTCACCCCAGGCATCCCCGTGCTCTCTCTCATATCGCCTGCTCCGCTCGGGTATTGGACCAAACGCCCTATTGCTGGGGGCAGCATGCGATGATGACCCCCCGAAGATAGTAGCTAGCCTCTGACGCAAGGCGCGAGTTAGAGCACGTGGTTGTAGTCGGCGGCCTGCAATGTGGGATCCTGAAGACCCCGTGACCTCGCCTCTTTCGTCCGGGGTTGATCTTTCCTGTCCCTGTTCCAACAGCCTGGTCGATTCTTCGAACCAATGGGGTGCTATTTCTTTGTCAGCAACAACGAGATCCACGATATCGACAGGGCGAGAGGGGTCGTTGCCGAGCAAGATTCTTTCCGTCTTGACGCGGACCTTGATTTCCGGTGATATGTCTACCTTCCATGTGTCTGAAGGTAGCGCCATTTCATGCTGGCGATCCAAATTGGACCGGTAAAGTACAAAATCAAGATATGGGGGATCCATATTGGATATGGTCAATCTACCTCCGTTCGTATTAAAGGGAATTTCCGCCTGGAAAACCCCTAGGAAGAGAGGGCCGACGGATGGCCCACGCGGTGCAGCTCTCCCTATTATGATGGCAAAAAAGGCCTCCTGGCCGCTCTGTATGCATACAGCAATTAGTTTACCATTGACTGCCGGTGGTGTTGTGAAATTCCCGTCCTCGTCACAAACACATGTAGGGTCGTAATATAGCGTCGCGGATGAGCTTGTTAAAAACCGTCGAAAGATAATATTTCGCCGTTCAATTATTTTAGGATCTAGTGGAGGTCCAATTGAACGACGTCGCAACCATTGTTGGAGTAATACTATGCTGACTCGCGGATATGCATGCGCTTCATTCAAAACAATCTCTCGCGTACGCGAACCCGTAGTGGCAGAAGCGAAAATAAGGGGTATCCCAACAAAGTAGAAAGTATCATCACATTGCTTGCCACAGGGAAGTATGGCAATCTGCATCCGCGTCACCAGGGTTATGCCAATGTCTCCTAGGGCGCGAGTTACGTTCCGTATAAAGGGATGTAGACTGAGATGTAAGGCCAAAGTTTTTCCTGTGTGAGATATGATGGGCTTCAGGAGCTGAGACGTCTTGTGAGGTATGAAATAAGATATACATTCCCAGAAGCAGGTATATTGGCCCGAAGATTCGAAATCTCGTGGCGACTCAGCAAGGAGGCCCAAGTAATCGTCGTTATCCTTCGACGGTTCCAATTCTAAAGCGTTGTCCCCAACTAGGGTCTCCGGGGTCGTAATCTCCCTAGAATATCTTGAGACAGCTGTACCCCACGCGAAAAGAGAGTAATCATAAGGATAAGATTTCATAATCTCTTCTTGGAGCCTTTGGAAAGCTTTCATGCCTTCGCCGTAGATCAAAGGCATGTTGACATCGAAGATGCCGAGGAGGCAGTACGCTATATCCTCTGTGCGTGATGTCTCCCTATGGGCTGCCCAGGACATCCTCTGCGCTACAGAGGCAGACACGAGATTCCTGCTGTTGAGAAATGACACATCGATCGTTGTGATAGAAGATATGGACGTCGAAAGCTCGGACTTGGTGCCAATATAACCCCAGTCCATCGAGTAGAACACGACTTCGGCTGGGGCAATAAGTTCCTGGAGCGTCCACCCGCGCGTGAACCAGCGACTTCGTTCCAGCATTTGGTGAACTGTCGGGGCGCTCGATACGTCGGATAGGTAGGCGTAGCATATTTCTGCATTCCGGTACCATCGGAACATCGAATTGATAGCTTCGGTAAGCTCCGCGCTACTGGCTTTGTCGATACAGCACCTAGACACTCGCGTTAGCATAATTGAGTAGATGACGATCCTACGCAAGAATAGCTACGTACGTGTCGATCCAAACCCACTCGAGGCCATCTTTCGCGGCTTGACGACAACAGTACTCGATCTTCTGAAACCCCTCCTTTTGTTTGACGGCTGAAGCTGGTAGATGCTGCCACTCTTGGAAGCTACACTCATCCTCGGTGATACCCCACGTATGAGAGAGGATGGCGTACGGCGGAATATGAGTGTCGGAGATGAACTCCTTCATCTCCCAGGTGCAAGAGTTAAGTAACCTCATATCGCTGAAGGTCAAGCGTCCTCTTCGACTTTGATTTGGAGCGAAAGAAAAGCTCGCAAAATGAAGACAATTCGGAGGCAATCGGTTTTCCAATGTTGCAATGCGCAAGAGGCACTGGATAGGTTGAGAAATGCCGAAGGAGTGATGGCAAGGCAGGAAAGGGCACAACGCCGAACCCCAACCAAGACTGCCTTACGGAAGGTTAGGTGGTAAGCCTGCTGTGGCGCTGCTCTGATCACTTGCGTCCTATCTGCAAGCAATTGGTAATGTGCAGCTAACCTCGGACCCCACATAATGAATGACCCTAACAATGAATAGGCAAAACATATACAAATTGATAGTAACCTACACATTCAGAAGTCGTTTAACAACGTAATAACGTATTTCATGATAAAATGAAGCTATCTAGGCTACTTGGAATTACGCTACCGTTTCCTAACAGGTTGCTTTTTAATATAACTGTTAATTATAACCTGATCGCTAGCCTTTATAAGCTTTAAACGTTTAGTTGCCTTGTCCTTAGCCGATTTGATATTTGCTAAATTCGCAAAAATTTTATTCGGTTACTTAGTAATTGTTTAACGTTTAAAACGTTTGTATTTTTCGAATTTCGTTCGCAGGTAACGATTTTCGTAACAAAGCGTTATATTTTCGGTATTAAGATCGTTAAGTCCCTTAGCCGCTTTAGTTACTATACCCCGTATATCGCGAAATGCCTTCGCATGGTTACGTACGGCCGTTCGCATGCTTTTCCGTAATTCCTTAGCCCTGTAAGGAATATGGATAACTTTATTACGAATTATAATTACTTTTTCCGGTAGTATTTTCGGTTTAAGGGCCGGTTAAGGTATTATTTCGGAATTTTTTTAATACCGTTTCGGGCCTAAAAGGAAATATACCGGTATAACGTTATCCGGCTTTAATATTTTTGTCGGTAAAGGCGATTTTTGCGGCTTTACGATATGCTTTTAGCATACGGCGTTTATATTAGGGGATAGTCGCAAGAATTCCGCCGGCTTTGCGTAACACTTTACGATTTTTTTTTAAGAACGGAAAAGACGGAAACGTCGAATAGCTAAAAATCAGCATTCGAATAAGGTAGTAAATATATAAAAACGACCTTATTTTTTATACATTTCCATATAAAAACAAAAGATACGTATGTAATATAATTATTTAAGATAAGTAATTACTATTTATAATAAAAACGCGGCTTAATTTCGGGGAAAAAAATAAATTTTAATTATTTTAACGTAATAACGTTATTAATTTATCTTTTTAGAATTGCTATATATTTAGTTTTTTCGATATCGTCGGGAAATTATTGCTTTTATACGGTAAAATTATTAAAAATATATACGGCCGTACCTTTCTTATATATAAAACCGATATATTCGATAATAAAAACTTATAACGTTACCCCCGATTTTTTAAATTTCGTACGGATTATTTTTAAGTTTTTTACGACCGTTTTATCGGCTTGTTCCTTTTTTTAAACGTCCGTTTTATTTATATTATATTCGTTCGTAGGCTGGATATTGTATTTAGTTCGGATTTGGGTTAAAAAGGGGAAAAATTCGTGGACTTCGTTGCGATCGCGTATTTCGAAGCGTTCCCGAAGCATAACTTATCTTTTTTTCGTATGTATTTTGTCGTAACGTCCGATAAAGCGATTAACCCAATGCTTTCCGATGGCCCCTTCCGGGCTTAATAGGGTTTCGGCTATTTGACGGACCTGTTTCTTCGTCGGGGCGCAAATGCATATTTCTTTAAGCAATACCTAGTTAACGAACTTTTGTTTTTCCTGATCCGAAAACTTACGCGCGTTAACTTTAGCTTCGGAACGCGATTTGGAACTATAAATGCGGTATAACAGGGTTGACTGGAATATATCGAATTGTACGTTCGCAAGGGTTTCGGAATTACCTTCCGCAATAAAATCCTTAACGTCCTGAATTTTCCGTTTACGGTTAAAATTAACTATCTTTACCCGAAATTAATTAATTAAAAGGTTGTTAAGATATGGCAGAATGAAGTTATAGGGGATGGTTGTTGTTGTGGAGAAATGTCTTATTTATTGTTAGGGTCATTCATTATGTGGGGTCCGAGGTTAGGGTTGTATCCGTGGCTGCTACTTTATGACAACCTGCCTCGGAATCGCCATTTGGCTATCGAGACAAAGGGTAAATTGTCGGAGACCTTAATCATCAGCATAACTCGTGCTTCCAAGTGTTCATATTGCCTTAAAAGGTGGTAACAGCATCCGGCTTGAACGATATTGCAGCATAACACAAATGCTTTAATTGGAGGCTCCGCCTCAGCCCCGATCCGACTCGACCAATACCTCCCTCCCCTCAACCAGGTTCTACCAGCTAGATGTGGTAACTAATCTAGCTCTTGCACTATGTAGCTCGTCTAATCAGAGACAACTCCGCAAGCCTTACTTAGCACATGTTTATCAGATCGAGCAGCTGTCAGATGGCGTGGGCTGCTGAAAATGCATCGAAGAATAATAGGGGAGGGCTGAAGTAGTAAAGCGGGTGGGCGGCCGGGCGGGGGCAACCAAACCCCCAAGGGCTACTTTCTAAGTTAAAGTTATCTCCGCACCGCTGCCCTCGTAAAGCGCCCAGAGAAGACACAGGGGGTTGGAAGACAGCTACACCCCCCCGTCTCTGCCTTGGCTCTAGAATGACCGTACGATTCGATCCCTTATATTCTTCTTGCTTTGGAATTCGGGTGCTTACATTGTCCCGGCAAGCCCGGTGACGTGGTACATTGCTCATTGCGTATCGCATCTCTAGGTGGCCCTCTAGAGTTTGAGGCCTTATTCTAAGTATGGGGTGACCCTGCCGTCAGGAGACCTACCATAGTCAATCATAAATCCTTGGAGGTGGCCGTGGATCTCGAAGCCGTTCTTCGCCGACTCAGACGGACCCGAAGTTCTCGTGTGCTCTGGGTTGATGCTATTTGTATTAACCAATAGGACATTCAGGAGAAAAACGTCCAAGTGCCTCTGATGAGCCGCATGTGTGCAAGTGCTGCCACGGCCGTTATCTGGCCTGGAAAAGCGGATTTCGAACATACGACTTGTAGTATCATGGGATGAGACATATATTGCCAAGGAGCCTATCGCGGCTGCCGCATGTTGGCTCAAGCTCAGCCTCGAAAGCAAAGCTATGTTCTGGAGAACGCGAGGAGGGAGAAAGATTTTGTCATTCTACAGACCTTTCGAGGGATACTCGACCTGTTTATGCTACCTTGTTAGAACCGCATGCGTACTTCCCCGGAATACAGGCTGCCCTCGAGGGAACCAGAATGCTACTGCGGGGACCTTAGTTTCTACGCTACGAGTTTGCTACGCAAGGCATCGCTACACGACACGGGATGGGCAGCTCTGACCATGGTCCAGGATTTAGCACTGAGAAAAGGTATTGAATTGACGGTGGCACTAAGGCCTATACTACAAAGCTTCAAAGGCTATCCCGCGTGTTGAGAAGGAAGAGCAATTTGTTGCAGGAGGACTCGGTCATTTCACCAAGCAATACCATGGAACCATTGGCCCCAAGGAAAGTCCACTCTTATGTCTCACCCTAATTACCCTTGTCCGCAGATGCTTCGATCCTAGAGATAACGTATATGCCTTGTATGGAACGGAGCCCAAGGCACAGGCGATCTATCCATCAAACTACTTGAAACTAGTGAAGCAAGCCATGTTGGAACCGCGGCTTAACTGTCAAGGACGAAAGGGACGCGCCGATATGCATGAAATTTGGGCTGCGAGATCCTAGACCTGTAGACACTTCTTACCCCTCTTAGGTTCTGGATTTCACTCAAGCAGACTGTGACGCGCAAGATCAGCACCGCTTGCGTGAGAAGGTGCATGGATCCCTTCGGCAATGGGAAGATTCACCAGCATCCAAGATGTGTCGATCTAAGCACACTTCACGTATGGGTGCTGAAGCTAGGGACATGCAAGGTGGTTCATCAACTTGGCAAAGACGTGGACACCGTCTTGGGCCAAATTACCAAGCTGCTACAACTCAGCCCTGACGGTTTTGCCGAAAATAGCCTCTTGAGACAAGGCGAAGCAACCGTATAATATATGTCGTAGAATTGCCCGAGCCTGCGTTACGCATCATCTCAGATACGCCGAGATCACGACGGAAGTTCTCCTGCAGACGTATGATCGGATATCCAGGCTGTTAGCTTCGCGACGAGACGCGGACCTTTCGCCCTCCTCTACTGCGGGATATATCATCAGAACCTCAGCTGCTACACTTGTCAGGAAAAGACTAATTATCACGGACGATGGCTGCTTTGCTATATCTGTTGGTGATGCTGAGGATGGCGATGTTGCAATAGTATACCTTCGGGCACAGACGCCTCTGCTTGTGAGAAGGGAGGAGTCAGTCGGAGATATTGGTGGTAAAGTCTATTACAGAATGGTCGGCACTGCTTACTTCGACGGAATCGTGGGAAGTGGATGCTTTGATGCGGAGCTGGTAGCTGAAGTTGCCACCCAATATCCCCGGGAGTTCCTAATCCATTAAGTCAGTTATGTTATCTCAAAATCAGCCGAATGTCCGCTAACTTACTTACTAGGTGACCAGCCCAGGATGCCTGGCAACTACCAAACTATATACGCACACAAAGAGGTGTGGGTAGTTTTGCCCCTATTCTTACCCCTATTATTGTCCCTATTCTAACGTCTTTTTCCAACCCCGTATTCCAACATGCTGGTACCTGATTTTATATACATATTATCCTCGCACCGCCTGGGAAATACGAAAATCAACCCATCACAAATCCTAATATACAATAGGACCCAAACTTCGCGGAGTGTGGATGACTAAAGCTGTTATTGTAAGTAGATTTCGCTGGGAGATGGTGGGTCGCGATATGAGGCTGTAGCGACTCGTATGTTGCGGTTCTTTCCCATAGTCAGTATTTAACCACCTGTTCTAGAGTGTTAGGGACGAAATGCGCTTGAACGCATACGAGCCTTTTTAATACTGGCTGCAAAGCTGCCAGACCTTGGGCGGTGCCGTCAGGAGAATTACCTTTAACGATGGACACGGCTTTATGATCCGCCCCCAGGAACCGGATGGCATCCACCACACCTCAAGGATGTCTGGCAGTAGTGGAGACATTCCGAAGATTCAGGCCAAAGAGATACCGCGTTTGAGAGTGAGCAGAGTAAGACGGCTTCAGATATTTGTATCGTAAGAGATTTACTGTGTGAATCCAAACCTTGGAACATTCAATTCGCTCTGGTCGAGTATGGAATTGGCGTATGTAGTAATATTTCCTGACATAGGTTCCCGGTCTTCAGGACGTCGAGGTCGATCGAAGAAGCGCCACCGGAGCTCCAGCCTTGAACCGACGTTGGCGAAGATATGGGAAAATCTGTGTTCGAGAAAAGTGCAAGCCAACGACAAGATTTGTTTTTATTCGAAATAGTGGATATTTCGCAACCCTATCTACGTCTCTCATACCACTCAAAACCAACTTTCATCGAAAAGAATGGGTATGCACTTACTATACAGGTTGTCGGACGCAGTGCGCAGATTGATGTCCAAAGAGGTCAACAGATTATCGAGAGGTCAAAACACAGTATTCAGACAAGGCTACATTTTGTCTCCTAAAGCCTATATCCTTAATTCCAATTTTACCATTGGTAGAGATTCTTCGGTTGTGACAGCGTCATTCGCCCTAACATTTTACCTACATGCTATTACCCTACCGCCGTGACTATCATCCTGATTTCTACTCGCATAGAAGCACGAGTAGTTTCAACCCCCACCCCCCCTCCTGGATGTCCACGTGCGGTTATGTCGATGGAGATCCGTCCGGGAATTGGGTGGTGCTGTCGGGTTACAAGTATCGTGTAGACACGTCGCACCACCTATGGGGATTCTGCCCGACGACCGTCGTTGCGGCAGCAGACTGCGGTTTTGGGGGTCTCTGCTACGATTACGCCCCTTGTCGTGACGGCTATGGCACTAGCCGGGACGACCCTTCTATTTCTACGTGGACGTGATGCGTAAAGATGGTCACGATATAGCCACAACTGGATCGCTGAAGCCGTCATAGCACCTCCTCAGATCCCCCGGTCGAGGCTCTGCTCAATGGCCTTCTTGATAGTCGGCGTTGGCCAGTCATACGAGTACCGCCATTGTGGTCCTTCCCCTGCGACCGCATACTACATGCTATCGCCCATAGCTGCCCTCGTTACGTTGAGTTACTGTTTACTACTATTAGGTGATCTGCTTATGTGCTGATACGTACCTCGTGGTGGCGTCTACATTCTCACACCCCTAAGATACGGCAGCTTAGTTCCGGGTGAAATGCTACTTGAGCTAAGAAGTAAAATCTATATAACTGCTCATATAATACTTACTTACAGTCACTACATGCCAAGTGTGCAAGATGCCAGCATCGAGATCATGTTGAAGGCTTGGTGATAATGAAGTTGCAGTTCAACACCCGGCGTACGCATTGCCCGCGTGCATTGGCTCTTCTGTTGTATCTGGGGGTTGATCAGCCAAGGCATATCGATGATGATGCGGAAACCGTTGACATACGGCTGACTACTACGGTAGGCGACGTGGTTTGACATTTCCGCCAAGTGATGGGTTGCGGTTGTTGGTGTTGATCACGACCAACGAAGGCGGAACTGGAAAATTCGGAAATTACGCGCCGTTCAAACTTCGATGGGTATCTAGGAGGTTCCCGGAAGTGGAACCATTACTGTATAAGTAAGTATTTTAATTAAACTACGGCATACGTATGGAAGGCCTACGGGTTTGCAGAAAAGCGCCTCGGACTCCCCTTAATGCTTCCCCTTATTTGGATAGGGGCAGCTTTTGGTCTTTCAGATATTGTTTTCTGACTTCACATATCACCAAGCAATTCCAGAACTTCATAGTGCCGTGATCTATGTCCTCCGACAATATCACATCGTGACAAAATCCCCCAACAGCCTCTTGAACTTCATTCCGAACGCGCTCAGGATTTCCAGGGCTCCTGCGATGATCACTAGGACGAACGACTTCTGCATCGCGGCGGAGATCGCAGCCACGGCCGAGTCCCTCGTATCGTCACTCAAGCTTTCGAAAACCGCGCTGTGTACCCCTGAGACCGCGTCGCGCAGCTCCGCCGTGCTCAGGCCGCGACCGGCCAGCACTTGCCTCAGGTTGCCGACGGCCATGACGACGCTGAAGCCGTATATGTCGGCCGTGGGGGTTGACGGTTTCAGATATACGTAGAACAGAGACCCGGCAACCGTGAGGAGGATGCCGGAGGCGAGGAACGGCATGTAGTACTTGATTCTGGATAGCGCCCATCGGGAAGCGAGGTTGACGCTGACGGTCACGCGCAAGAATAGTAGGAGACGCACCGCAGCCATGAGCGTGGGTCATTCTGGACTAATTGGAAGTAGATCGGGATATAATATGTCGTAATAAATAGTGCGGTAATTGCGCACGACGTGACCATGTACAGGAACACCTGTGCCCGAGACTTCAGGAGGTGACCGGTCGGACGGCGTGGTAAAAACATAGAAGTATTGCTGCAGGACGCAGAGCACGAGGGGGACTCCGCAAATGACCAGAGTTGCGATGGTCCTGCCGTCGTTCCACGGCCAGACGCCACCCGCTGATATTAGCCCCATCGTAAAGGCAACCCAGACGCCAACACTGACGACGAAACCCACCAAGTCGAGGTTGGCCGGCCTGTTCCCTGTCGACTTTCCTCCCGTGGGTAGATAGACGGTAGATAAAGCAGCATGATGGGGGCGGTGACGGCGCCGACCACGAGGTTGATCCAGAACCCCCAGCGCCACGTCGCAGGACTGACGGCGAACCCGCCTCCGAGGAGGGGCCCGAGGATCGTACCGACTCCCCAAACGAAGCCGGTGCCGGAAAGATACGTCCCCCGCTCCTCCCGCGTCGTGAGCTCGGAGAAGTAGTTCAGGCTGCCCAGGTAGATCCCCGTCCCGCCGGCCCCGGCGATCACGCGGCCCACTATGAGGGCGTTCATGCTCGGCGCCGCGGCGCATACGGCGAGCCTATCTGGAAGAGCGCGACGCCCGCGATGTAGAGCCACTTCATGTCGAGCGACGTGAAGAGGTACCCGTACGGGAGGATGACGGCCACCGAGCCGAGGGGGAAGCCCGCACCGATCCACGCGAGCTGTGAGACGTCCGAGAATGTGTCGATCACTGTCCCCTGGATGTCGGCGGCTATAGTGGTATCCGAGCCGTACAGCAGGCCGACCAGTTACAGCGCGGTGCAGGTCAGAAACCAGCGGGCGCCCGTGACGTTCCGGCCAGTAGCCTCGTCCACGTTCGCATTTCCCCAAGATCCGGCCTTCTCCTGCATGAGTGGCCGAGATAGGTAGCCTTGCTCTACATGTGCTTCACCGAGTTTGGAAGCAGGCTCGCTCTCCGTGGATAGACAACTGTGCCGTTCAATTTCTGCATCCTCCGGTCCGGCGAAGAGAGCGACGACGGAGTTCGTGATGCCATGACTGGGGCGTGTATTCCTGATTCTGGAGACTACCGGGTTAAAGAACTCATGCGGTCCTCCTTAGAAGTCAAAAATATCGAGATGGACCGCCATCGTGGGCTCTTATACACACTCACATGCCAAGGAGCGGGATCTGCCAAGGTTGGATGATGTAGGATACTTCGTCGTCAACTGGGGGAGAAGGAGAAATGTGGAGCCGAACGATACCAGCCATGCTGAAGATCCAAGGGCCATTGTGTTGTGGGCCAGGGACCACAGAGCATGGGTATCTTAGTGATCGAACAGATCGCTGATGTCTGAATATGAGTTATAGGGACTCATGTAGTTTTGTTTTCTTGTCTCTTCCTTATTAGCACCCCCTATACAAGCGCCAAGGTTTAACGCCGGAACCGCCCGCAAATGATTTTCTATACGTGGACACATCGTGGAACCAAAGTCAGTCGCCTGCTTCTTACTATTGCCCTTACAACGCGAAGGCATAGATATATCTGGCTTAAGCCCGGGAATCGTCACACGTTGCTGTGACAAATGGAATGATATGTGGTAACGCCGATGAAGGCAAGAGTGGAGGACGACGCCAGTCGGGTAGATCCGTGCAATGCGAAGGGCCAACAAGTAATTGTACTGGCGAGGCTGATACTGGATGTGAGTAAGATTTACTGTTTGTACCCTTTAAAGAACAATGAAAAATCTCATGGAGTCTTCTTGTGCGCTCAGCCAAAAAAAGGGGAAAATAGGGGTTCTGGAAAGGGGCGGGGGAGAAAGAAAAGTATTCCACGGCGTTGGGCGTTGTTATCTTTTGGGTATCTGCCATTAACAATATCTGGGCGTCAAACGGATCAAGGAGACGACTAATTGACGGCCATATACCTAATGACACGTCCTAGTTCCACCAGTTGAACCTAGGCAAGAAATAGACCAGAGTTCCTGGACTGTCGGCATATGGTCACCTAAGGGTCGATGATCTGGGACCCTGATCAGGTTGCCTGGGGGGGCATGAGATAAGCGCATCGAACGGTTGCTGCAGGGAGAATCCTTAGGCTTGTACCGAAACCCCTTGAATGGCTCTCAGATCTCTTAACGCATTTGGGCGGTTTTGTAGGACGAAGCTGCCAGTTGGGATACTAGGTAGTCCTTAGCCGGAACTGCTCAGGACCATGACCTTTACCGCAATAGATAACCACGACAGAGGACGTCGCGGCTTCGTAGATACGCGGATGCGTTCCCTAGCATAAACTTCAGGCCAAGATTTAACGGAATATTTTGTTGCGCTGGGCGTTCCATGGTATCGTTAGAACTCTAGTCTAGAAGGAGCTTGGATGCAATGTAGTCGCCGCCAGTTGAACCGTTTTGATCATTACTTATACATCGTTTAACGAGTCCAGTGTAGACTTGCCTCGTAAGCCCTACTCCAAACCATGACAATGCTATGCATGACTTCGTCCCCGATCAACCACGGTTACTTACCAAGTCGAATCCACAGAAGATTCCCCAAGCCCAAAAGATGCCAGATAATTAGACCTCACATATACATGCCCGACAACAAGCGCTTATCTCGCACTCCCCCGCCGTCATCCCCACACGCAAACCACTACCATCCTATCGACTCAGAACATGCACTCCCTAATCCTCCCCACACCACCGAGCTCGTACTCGGCCCAGCGGGCGACGCCGCGGCGGCCGGCGACGAGCAGGGCGCCCGGGTTGACGACGTGGCAGCCCTCGTAGGTAACGCAGAAGGGCGGGGCCGTGGGGTCGACGAGCAAGAGCGCCGTCGGCAGCGGGTACAGGTGCGCGACGGCACCGTAGTCCCAGTGCACGGGCCGCGCGGCGTCGCGAAACGGGCACAGGTAGCCCTGGTCGAGCACCGTCTTGACGAGCCGGCGCGCCGTGCGCAGGTCGTGCGGGATGGTCTCCTCGGGGTTCTTCTTCTCCGGGGCGGCGGCGCCGTCGACGTCCATAGCGTCCGCTCCCTGGTCGAGCGCGCCTGCTGCCGCGTCCATCTCGACGTCGTCGTCGCCGTCGCCTCCCGCGGGCTTCTCCTCGCCGGCGTCGTCCTCGTCTGGGTTCTGCGCGGACGAGGTGTTCAGACGCACGGCGGTGCGGCGCATGCGGGCCGCCATGTCGTCGCGGAAGAGCACGATCTCGTGGACGGGGCCGAAGACGGAGAGGCGGGCGGGGTTGGAGGTCCAGACGGCCTCCCCCGGGACCTTGTGGTTGGCGCCGGGCTCGGCGTTGGCGGCGGTGAAGGCGCGGCGCACGCGGCTCGTGAACATGTCGGGGACGGGGCGCCGCGGCAGGGGCACGGCGGCGCCGGCGCCGAAGGACGAGGCCCAACCGTCGTTGTCCCCCGGCACGAAGACGAAGGTGGCCGACTGCAGCAGCGCGGGGAAGTCGGCGAGCACCGACGCCAGCGCGTCGAAGTACTCCTTGTATTCCACGCTGCCGCCGCTGCTGCCGCCGCCCGCCATGACGGCGTGCTGGGCGAAGTTGCCCGCCAGCACGAATGCCATGGGCCCGCGGCCCTCGGGCTCCGCGCCGTAGGTGGCCAGGATCTTGCGCAGCGCCTCGAGTGCCCGCGGCTGGTCAAGATTTAGCTCGCCAAGGATGACGACGCGCCCGCGGCCCGGTAGTGCGTCGGCGGCGTCTGCGTCCGAGCTCTGCTGTTGTTGTCGGCGGTGGCGGTGGTGGTGATGGAGGATGCGCTGTTCGAGCTTTCGCATCCGCGTCCCTGACGCCCGCTCGCTACCCACGCCCAGGAAATCGATCCAGCCGAACCCGCCTCCTATGGTGTGGTCCGGCCCGCCGTCCGGTCCGCTGATGCCGAGCGTGACCTTCCGCTTCTCGCAGGGCGGCTGCCCGATGAAGAACCCTTGGAACCGGCCGCCGATAATGCCGCCGATGCCGTTGCTTCCGCCGAGTCCTTTGCCAGCGGATTCCTCTTCCTCTTCGTACACACCGTCCACCAGCACGATCATCCCCGGCGTAAACCAGGCAGAGTCTTCCGGGATGGCCACGGCTTGTCGTAGATCTAGGGAGATGGTCCCAGTAAGATCGCTAATTGCTAAGTTCCCCGTGGGTAATATGGATAATTGGCCGAGCAACATGTGATGGCTGCCATGGCGACCCAGTAAGTTAGCTATCGGCGTGATCTTATGAGTTTGTTGGCTGGTTAGCGTAGACGAAGAAGACCGCTTGAGAGAGGGCGGCCCCTTGGTGACGGCGACTGCCGAGCTCTGGAAAGCCTCATTCCGAAGGAGTCTCTGATGTATAACGTTATATCGATTTCTGAACAGGGCCGTCTTATGTGACGCTGGCGGCATAAGAGATGGTTTTGACGAGTCCCTTTACCCCCGGTTAAACCCCAGTGCATAAAAGGGAATGATATGAGCGCTCACCTCTCGAAATGCTTCTTTGAAACGTTATATACCATACGTGGCTGTTCGAATGCACTTAGAACCTTGATCCACTTCCTCGGATCGTTCAGCCCATCATCATCAGGCTCGTCCTCTTCCACGCCCAGTCCCGACATGCCGAAGCTCGCGGCGCTATCTTCGCGGGTGACGTGTGCCGGTCTTAGGCCCAATCTCGTATTGGATAGATCAGCCTCCTGTCCAGGTTCTAGAACCAGACTGTTCTGGCGACTTAATTCCCGGCCCGTGACTATCCTGCCGCCGCTCATGTTTCCCTCGAGCGACTTCAGTATGTCCTTGAGCTCGCTGCTGGCCCCGTCCACTATGACGCCCCCATTGCGGTTCTTCCAGCTCTTGGCCACCTCTTCCAGGACCTTTTCCGCCAGGCCTTCCTCCCGCCATCCCGAGCCACAGTGCCGGCCGATAAAGGTGGCTAGTTCCTGTAAGGCGGACGATGTGAGAGTTAAACTATGCTTTTTGGTGAAGGTCCGGAAGGCCAATGGCCGCAGAGTGGCGGGTGGCAGAAGAATGGGTAAGATGGTGGCCTTGGGGGCAGGCGGGGCGAAGGGTCTCGGAGTATGCGCCGGGGTGCCGAAAGCAGTAGACGAGGAGGGAATCGAGTCGGACGGCGGCGCTGAAGGAGCTTTGGGCGCAAAGATGGAAGCTTTGTTTGCTGATTTATTATTAACCTGCATTTTCAGGGATTTCGAACAACGGCCGATTTTTCTCAAGAGTTCATCTGGTCCGTCAGTTCATAAATTCTGCGATGTTGAACCATAAGTCTCCCGGTTGGTGTAAGTGTGTAAGTATGTAAGTATGTATACCAAATACCACATACCACATACACACAGAATGGGGAGACGCGACTTGGGCACTTTTTGACGCGTTAATGAGTTCTTGGCGCAAACAGGGGCTGCTAATCGGGCTTAGTTAGTGCTACTCCCCCGCTATTAGCGTTCGCCGCAATTGGAAGAGGCCTTACGTCAGTCACTATAGCAAGCTCCATACGGCGTACGTAGTATGTAGTTAGTTACAGTCAGAAGCTTCGTTTCGCAATTGAATCTTTTTTTTAATTTGTTTGAAGTCCAGCCTACTGGGATTTGTCATATAAAATGCTGCTGATAACAAGACTCGGCGCAACTTCTGCACGTCATACGGGGTTGCTATCGCGCCGTTACGTCTCTACCTTGAGTTCAAATCCACATATAGTCAGTATCACTGTTTTGCCGACTCAGACTGCGATATATCGATGCTCATGCCCTTTGCTCTTAGAAAGTCTTCCCCAATGCTGCGACGAACGGTAGCCACCTCCTCACATATCTCGATACGAATCCGCCTTCTCCCAGACTAGCCATTGGCTCAACGACGGCATTACCGCCCACTCCCCAGTCCTTCTCCGAAAACCACGAATTCCTGTCGATCCTCACCGAGGTCCTCTCCAAACACGCGGCCCAGGACCCCAACCTCCAGGCGCAGGCCCAAGCTTTCGCCGCGCCCGGCGGAGCGACGCTCGGTTCCGGAGGCGCGTTCTTCCCTCAGCAGCGGAGACCGCGAAGCTCCAAAGGCAGCGGCGCCGGGCTGGGAGGCGGAGGGGGGGCCGGCGGCGGTGGTGCCGGCGGCGCGAGCGCTCAGGGGGGCGCTGGTGGTGCCGGGGTCGGCGGACACGTCCACCTCAGTGATCTGAGGAATCCGCCCGACTTCGGCAGGATCGCTTGGCCGGAAGACATCCTCGGCAGCATTGAGGTGGACGGACAGGGGACCATCATCGGCGAGTTCCAGCCCAGCGGGACGTATCGCATCGTCACGAACGAGGGAATGTAAGTGTCAACGAGCTTTTCTTTCCAAGTAAAGGTTGCTTCTAGCTAATTTCTTGCCAATTTTTGAAGTCTCGGTCTCAGTGATTTTCTGAGGACGAAACTCATTGAAAGACTTGAGGAGGAGGAGAAGAAGAAGGGCAATTGAAGATGCGACGACGGCTCGAGTCTCAATGGCCCCTTTCTCCGCCAAGTGTAAGGCAATTTGACCAAGAGCGCCTCTCTGCCACAGTCCAGTCGCCATGGCCGCTTTGTACAATACCCTCATATGTATACACCGTCTAATGTTATGAAACGTCTCCTCTTAATTCTCACGCTTAGCATATATTGGATGGCTCCCAACGCCTTGATATGTTTCGAGCACTTCTATAGTCAGGTATGCACGTTTACCACGATATATCCACGCGGTTATTTCGTGGAGTTGTTGTTTATCCAGTGTATCTACCTGTGTATCAGTAGCATGTTGCCTGCAATTGACGGGATGGCTGGAACTTCGTAAGATAAGACAAGATTTCATTCATCTGCAGTTGCATATGACAGTCTTTCTCCTATTGGATGCAGTGCTTTCTTCTACATGCGCAATTCCATAGGAATCCCCGGTCATCTGCATCTTGCAGCTGTCATCTCTCTTAAACAAGCCTTTCCGGAGGCTCGAGCCGGAACGCAAGCCGGTAGATCCGAGCATATGCTCCCTTATGAGTGTGTGCGTATTGAAGCTCTTTAAGTATCTTCTCAATAGCTTATTTCCTATTCCGTATAGGTGACGCTATAGAAACACGAATGAGACTATTGACCACCAATAATAATAATAATACCTAACTAGTCACCTTACCCCCCCTCCATCTAGGTACTTAACCTCAAGAATCCCCCTCCTCCTCCTGACTGTATACGGTCCCTGCCTGCGCTCGGTACTTTCTCAAATCTCATCATCATCAGAGTGACACGGTATCTTTCAGGCATCACGGCCCCCTTTCATCATCGAATACCCACCATTTGATTTGTGCGGTGGAATTTTAAGTTAACAATTGCACATCACCCGCTGCCAAGACTCTGGTAAAACGAAAACGCCCAAGGGGAGTGGAAACTGGGAGGAACAACCTTGACTGACATGCAAATTGCTCCCGCCCTCTTCGGACCCAAGGTTGTGCAACGATCAGCCGGGACGGTCCAACACCTGCACAGCAACTACTGTACTAATAAGTACGCACCGTATCTGCTGCGCCGCCTAACTGTAATCGCCAACAAAGTCAACCAACAGATATAGAGACCCCCTCCAAAGACCTTCAAGCTAGCGGACCCCAACCTACCCATCCCTCAGGTGGATCTCGCCCACTGAGGTATTGTACAAGTACTCTCAGGTCACAGAACCCCTCGTTTACACCCCCGGGCCGCCTTTGTGAGAGTACCCTGGCCACTGGGTGTACCTTACCTCCCCTACCCTACCTACCTACTACCGCCTCTGCATGTGTGCCCCATGACGACCTCAATCTTCTCTTCCTCCTCCTCAACCACCACTCCTATCCATCACTGCACAACATCTCGGGTTCACTTCAACGAGATGTCTCAAAGAGCATTCGACGAGGAGGAACTCTCCATATCGATATCTCCGTCACAGATCCGCCGTAACAATCGACCCGGCCGAGTCCCCGAAATCAACGTCACCCCCCACCAGACAGACGAGACAGCAGCAGCAGCCAGCAGCAATGGAGCGGCAACCGGAGCCGGACCCGAGGGCCGGGGTCGGGCTTCCAGTTTGATTGGAGGAGATCAGAAGGCGAAGCTAGAGCAGCGCATCGGTGCATACAACATCATCCGTACCCTAGGAGAGGGCTCGTTTGGCAAGGTCAAACTCGCCGTGCACAGGATGACCGGCCAACAAGTCGCGCTCAAGGTCATCGCACGTAAGAAGCTGATAAGCAGGGATATGGTCGGTCGCGTCGAGCGGGAGATCGAATATTTGCAGCTCCTTCGACATCCCCACATCATCAAGCTGTAAGTCGGAAACACATCCCTTGCCGTGAGCCCTAATAGTGTTTGCTAACTGAGGGTTGTTTGCGCACACCGTAGCTACACGGTGATTAAGACTCAGAATGAGATCATCATGGTGCTGGAGTACGCCGGCGGCGAGCTGTTCGATTACATCGTCTCGCATGGTCGAATGCCCGAAGACCAAGCCCGCCGTTTCTTCCAGCAGATGCTGTGCGCCGTCGAATACTGCCATAGACACAAGGTCGTCCACCGCGATCTGAAACCCGAGAACTTGCTCCTCGACGACAACCTCAACGTCAAAATTGCCGACTTTGGTCTCAGCAATATCATGACCGACGGCAACTTCCTCAAAACGAGCTGCGGCAGTCCCAATTACGCGGCGCCAGAAGTTATTAGCGGGAAGCTTTATGCAGGACCCGAAGTTGACGTCTGGAGTTGCGGTGTTATTCTCTATGTGCTGCTAGTAGGCAGACTCCCGTTCGACGATGATCACATACCCAGTCTATTCGCAAAAATTCAGCGTGGAGTATTCACGATACCTCACTGGATACCCGCAGATGCGCAGGCCTTGATCAGAAAGATGCTGCAAGTCAACCCGGTCCAGAGAGCGACCATCGACGAGATTAGGCAAGACCCCTGGTTCCTGAAGGATCTGCCGGCGTATCTTCAGCCTCCTGTCGAGGAGTTCTTAAACACTGGTGTAGATCCCAATAGAGCCATCAGGCCCTCGGATATTGCACCGAATGCTCCTGTCAAGGTTGCCGAGAAACTGTATGAGGAGGTCACAGAGAAGATCAGCAGGACGATGGGTTATGGCAAGAAGGATGTCCAGGAAGCCCTTGAAGCTGATGAGCCATCAGCCATCAAGGACGCTTACATGATTGTGCGGGAAAATAAACTCATGCAAGTAAATCGTGCGTCTCACCTTCCAGCCATCGCTGATGATACCTCCCCACGTGTCTACTCTACTCCCCGGCAAAAGCCGGCATCCCACCCTAGCTATTCTATCTCTTATTATATCACCTGTATGTTTTGGGACATATGACTAACCTCGCGCAGCTGCATACGGAAAAGGGACTGACAATCCTTATTTTGCTACCTCTCCACCCTCTGCGACTCACGAGGAAAACATGGCTAGCGTGGCAGAAACCCTTCAGGACACTTCGATAGAGAGCAATAAAGTGCCCGAAGGGGATGAGACACCGGAACCCCAGGCAAGTCCTCTCGCGGAATCCAATCGTTCCACGACGTCCACAGTTGCGAGCTCGTCTCCGCGGAGCTATGTAAGCAAGGTCGGCATTCTTCCGACAAGTTTACCAGCCCTCCACAGGGAATATCTAGAGCGTCAGAACGCCGGGATCGAGGAGCCACTGAGCAGCCAACCAGTGCCCGATGTACCACTCCAACCAAGGACGCCCGCTGAGCAACAAGAGGCGGTGCGCCGCCTCAAGCCGCATTCCAAGGGCTCCGTAAAACTTGATGATAGTGCGCGACCGCAGACTATGACCCCGGTTGCGCCTAAGAAGCCCAAGCCGACCCGTTGGCAGTTTGGAATTCGCTCCCGTAATGCGCCTTGGGAGGCTCTGCTGTGCATATACAAATCCCTGAAAAAGCTCGGCGCGACCTGGGTAGTGGATGAGGACTATGAAAAGGTGCACGAGAATGATCAGGAAGTCCAGTGAGATCCGTCCCACCAAGACCTGCGTATCGTGCACCACTGACCGCGCCCCTAGAAATGGTAGTTTCGCTACCAATACTCCTCTGGACACCCCAGCCGATCAAGCCCCCAACCCTTATGAAGGCGTTCCCGCCGATCAAATCGATCTGAAGACCTTCGATCCAGTAAAATACTACAAGCTTCCCGCAGATCCGTGGCATATCATCTGCCGCTGGAGAAAGGATGGTGAGTCATGTCCGACGTATATTCGTGGCATGTTCTAACTCTAGACAGATCTGCGCAAGTCGAGCGTTTCATCCGGTCACATGAGCCCCGAAGAAGCCTCGGAGCAAAACACATACGTGTATTCCGTGATGGATAAACGCAAACAAGATTTCGTCTGGATGAGGATGGAGATTCAGATCTACGAAATGGAGTACGGCGTCTACCTCGTCGACTTCAAATGCTCGGGCTATGAACGAGACGACGGCACTTTGCTCGAAGAGAAGGATGTTATGAGCCCCTTCCCCTTCCTCGACATGGCTGCCAAGTTGATTATGCAGTTGGCCGAGGCTGATTAGAAGCTTATGCCGGATTTCTATGCAAGGTGTGCCCTAGGTGTCCACCACTTCTCTAACTATTCGTCTCTGAGCTTGCAAGTTATCTTCAATCTCCGCTTATTTTCCCCCGCGGCGTCCACCCGGTTCCTCTATAGCGGAGAGCTACAACCATGTCAAATTCGAGCTTCTTCTCCACGGCATCCTATCGATTTACATCTCTTCTCCTTGCACATATTCGTTTTCTTTATCCCTCAGGGACATCCGGGGAACCGAACGGCCCGATGATTGTGACTCTGAACTTTGCGCTGTATACAGTCATTCAGAATGAAGCGAGATGGTTACGACTTATTAGACTCCACTGGAAACAAGGGATTATAGCAAATTTGCGCTCGCATACGGAAACGGAAACTCGGGGACGAACCCTGAGAACGACAGCATAGCATATGACTATCGAAACGTAATAATCATTCGGGGAAAGCTCGAGAATGGAAGAGAAAGAAGGATCACCTCCATCCAGTGTAGGAGTTGTTATTTACTTGGTCCGGTCAAAGGTCAGAAGACCGTTAAGGGAAGGAATTATTTGCAGATTGGAGTTTTGCGAACGCTTTGTGTTACGTTATACCCTCCTCGACATGAATGGAACGAGGCAATAATGAAGCAAAGCGAAGGGGAGTTCCGGGAGCGGATAAATGGATGGATGCTTACCCGATGGCCCGCAGGAACTGGTAGGGTGGTTCTCTCATTGACTTTCGAGACATTTCGTGCCTCGCACGGGATCCGGCCGAGGAGGCCGAGGAAGATGGATGGGTGGGGCGGTCCCCTCTGAATTTGACGTGCACCATGGATGGATAGGAGATCAGAATAGATACGTTCGATGTCATTCCGTTTGAAGATTCGCATTCCTTGTGACTCGCTTGCCGGCTCGTGCTATATACGAAACAGGTGAGAAACGCACCCCTAACTAAACCACGCCACGTCAGAGTCCCCCAAGGTGGGCGAAATCCATAAACAGGCTCCCCTTGGCGTCCACGACGTCGACCTCGTCCAGCAGCCTCGCGGCGCCGACCCGGGCCTTGGTGAGAAGGTACTCGGGCGGGAGGTCGACGACCTCCTCGTCGTCCTCTCCCGCATCCTCCCCCTTCTCGTCAGACGTCGTCATCATCATCAGCGAAACGACCGCCTTCGCGCAGAGCGCCGCGTTAGGCATTCCGTGGCCCGTGAAGCCCGCGCACACGGCCAGCCCGCGCCCGTCGGAGCCGCCGCCGCCACCCAGCGACGGCGGCACGACGCCCACCCAGGGGTACCCGTCGCGCGAGTACCCCATTATCCCGGTCCACTCGTAGGTCGGCTCGAGGTCCTGCTTCTTCTTCTCCTTCTCTGACTCTCCCGCCGCCGCCGCCGCCGCTGTTGTGGGGGAATCGGAGCTCGTCGTCGGTGATGGTGCCGATGGCGGCGGCCGACGCGACAGGTCCATGAGCCCGCCCAGCTCGCCCCGCAGGTACCACGCGACGGGCTCGTCCATCGACGCGTCGTCCCAGACGCCGACGCCCCGGCCCCGCGCGTGACTCCGCCCGCCGCCGAACACGAGCTCCGCCGCCGGGGGCGGCCGCTGGATCAGGTAGTCGTCGCGCGAGTAGGGGTCGCCGGGCTCGCCCGCGAACGCGAACGTGTGGCCGATGTCGAGCGGCGGCTGCGGCGGCGGTGGTAGCGGTGGTAGCGGTGATTGCGGCGATGGTGAAGGCGGAGGTTTGAGCGCCGACACCTGGCCCCGCACCGGCACGATGAGGTCCGCGAACTGCGGCAGCAGGTGCGACGTGTACGCGTTGGTGGCGAGCAGCACCCGCGGCGCCGTGACGGTGCCGCGGGGCGTGTGAACCGTCCACAGCGCCGTGCTGCCGCCGCCGTGGTCGCGCGTCCCGGTCCCCGGGGTAGTAGCGGTTGCCGCAGACGAGGAGGAGGAGCAGGAGAGCCCCGTCGCGGGCGTGTTGGTCTGTAGGTTGAAGCGGCCGGCCGCCAGCAGCCGCTCGAGCACGAAGGCGACGAGCTTGTAGGGCCACAGGCTCGCGGCGTTCCACTGGACAACGGCCCCGGCGGCGCCGCCGACGCGCAGGCCGTCGAGCGTCATCTCGCGGCGCTCGCCCTCGAGCAGCCAGGGCACGGTGCCGCCGCGCTCGACGACGGCCACGTTGGCCGCCAGGTCCGGGTAGCCGTCGGCGAGGCGCGCCACGGCGTCCCGCACGACGTCGAACAGCTGCGCCGAGTAGAAGGCGTGCACGCCGCTCGTCGTGTGCCAGTCGCACGGGATCGAGTACTCCTCCACCAGCGCCTTGAGGTACAAGTACGTCCGCAGCTCGAACGCGGCGATGTGCGGCGCCGCCACCGACGCGTAGATCGCGGGCTGGCAGTGGCCGCCGTTCTCGAGAGTAGTTAGTGGTTTGTCAGGATAGCGTTGCATATTGCAGACAAGCGCTTGCTTTGACACGTTCCCCGACTTTCTTAAACTTCCAGATCCAACTCCTAATAGGGAACAGCCTACTCCAACCCCTATGTTGCTCTTTGCTGTTCTTGCAATTGGAGTTCATGCTCTTCCGTCTCATCCTCCAACTCGAAGACTCCAGAGGAAAAATCACAACTTACCCGTCCGGTAGCGCCCCAGCACGCCTCCCGAGCCTCAAGCATAACGATGTCCAAATTGGGATCCTTCTCCTTCAGGAAATGCGCGGCGAATGCCCCGGTGATGCCGCTGCCCACTATGACGACGTCGGCCGTGCGGGGCAGCTGCTCCGTCGTCCGGTGGCCCAGCAGCTTCTCCGACGGTTCCTTAAGCCAGTACGACTCTGTCGGGTTGTCGACCGGCAGGCCGGACTGACCTGGGAAGAGGTCCGCCTGCGCCATGTTGCTGAATGCGATTGCCACTCTCTGATGACAGATCTCCCGGTAGTTGCGAGCGTTAGCAGTGGGTGGGGGCGAGTTGTTGAACAAGCAGGGCGGAACCTAAGACTTGCCGCCCGGTGATAAGTCCACGCAGCCACGTTCAATAAACCATATATCGGACAGAATGTTAAGGTTTAGGAAGTTTATCTGGTTCTGTCGGCAAAGTGTTGCAATTCTCCAGACTGGGGGGTGGGGGGGGGGGGGGGGCTTGGTTGGGG
>QJNY01000603.1:0-45267 GCA_004155945.1 Monosporascus sp. mg162 | reverse complement strand
AGACCACTAAATCATTCCTCGCACTATTGTTACCTGCAAATCAAGACCCCATCTCGGATACTGCTCATGCCTCCAGGTGGACGCATGACAGGTTCGTTACAGTATCCACCTTAATAGGAAGATCTTTTCGAATACTGATGGCCGTTACAGCCCGATTTAACCTAGACCTTCGTTAGTTGGACGCTGTTAACGCGTTCCTGCATAGCAATATTGATGAGTTGGTGTACGTACGTTTCCTATAGGGGTTCGCACGTCCTGGCTACTGTCTGTTACAAGAACAGGGGTTCTTGTCTGAAAGAAGCCAAGTTCTTGGAAACTAGTGCGGATGCGGCTAAACCTCGGACCTGGAATAGCTTGGCTCCTGACATTGATCTAATGGATCTAAGTGATTTGGGTAAATCACTTAGATCATATAGATCCACGACACATTTACTATGGAAAAATGGATATATAATGGACCAAACTTTTATGTATATAGCACCTACTTAGTTTCGCTTTTTAGCTATTAATTTAAGCCTTTAGTTAAAGGCGCTGTTTTCCGATTAAGGGAAAAATTCGTAAACCTTTTTAATGAATAAATTATTAAATTATTTTTCGTATTATTGTTACCTGCAAATTAAGACCTTATTTCGGATACTGCTTATACTTTTAGGTAAATATATAATAAGTTCGTTACATTTTAATAATTCCTTAATTAATAGCCGACGAATAATTTAAGGTTTAATTAAATATAAGCTTTCTTAAACGTAGTAAAAACGATATTATAAAACGACGTTCGGAAAATAAACAACATATTCGATTACCGTTATTAGCTAATAAGGGATTAATAACTAGATTAAACGATTTACCACTTATTAAAAAAATCTTTTCCTTAATCGATAATATAGTACCCTTTATTACCCGATCTTAAAGAGAACCTTTTTCCTTTCAGCCTTTGCAATAACCCGCTTTACCGAAAGATACCATAAAGGTTCATAAATTTAAGGCGGAAGGAAAGGAAAGATTCCAACCGGCGGAACGGAAAAATAAAGAAAAAAAACCTACCATTAATAAAAAATTAAATATCCTTGCAAAAAAAGTTAAAACCTTAAAAGACGAAAATGCCAGACTTATTCGACAGCAAAGATCTTCGACCTTGCCCCTGTTTGGAACAAACAAGACTCGCAAAGGCATAATTCCCCCTTTTAATTACTATGGAATGCTGGAAGTTAAGGGCTACAAGCTAACGCCTTCAAAACCTTACGATAGAACCACAGATGTAAAAGAATTCTTGGTCCAGGCCAAACTTTACCTTAAGTTCTACGAGAATTTTCTAACGGAGGATTACTAAAAAATAATAACCATTTTTTAGCTACTCGTTAGAAAAGTTCTTTTATGGTTTAAACCCATTATAAACGATTACCTTGTAAATTATCCTAATCAATTTTCCAACTTAATTAATTATGTTTTCGGCAATTATGAACACTTTAAGGAAAAAATGCAAACTTTATTTAGAAATTCCGATAAAAAGCAATATGCGGTTAAACAATTACATCTCCTTTAGCAAATTAAGTTAACAGCCGAATATGCAACTAAGTTTAATCATCTCGCGTCAATTTCCAATCTTCCAGAAAGCGCATTATTTTATCTCTTTTACAATGGCCTAAAATTATAAGTTAAGGATAAAATATACAGGGTACCTAAAACTAGCCCCTTCCAGGATTATATTAACAAGACCATTATTGCCGATCGACGTACCTTTAAAAGGTACTTAAAAAAAAAAAAGATTTAACAAAAAGAAAAATAACCAAAGTTCAAGCAATAAATCCCAAAAGGACAGAACCAAAAGCAGATTCCAAAAAAAAGCAAGCATTACTTTAAAGGAGCCCAGGAAAAATAAGTCAAATATTAAATATTTCAACTGTAGCAAAAAAAACTATTACAAAAGTAAGTATCATTCCCCAGCAAAAAGGGACTCCAGGAAAGGAAGAATTCCTTAACCCCAAAAAAAGGTCAAAATAACCAAACAAAAATCAAACAGCGAAAGCGAAAAAGAAAAGGAAATCAGTTCCATTTCCTCTCAGCGAGAATTTACCATTGCAACGACACATTACAAACAGAATGGCGACCCAAAGTACGAACGTTACCCGATTTATCAAAATCGAACGATTAAAGCCTACAAATATCATCCCGGACAAAAAACCTTTAAAATAGCCATAAGGCTAGGATACATTTGTTATTTGGATAAATAGCGATGCAAAATACACGACGAACGTAGCCAGTTGCGCCCTAATACAATAATATACAATCCGATACTTTTAAAGCCCAGCGAGGCCCTTAAGGATAAAAAACCAGTTCGCTTAAATACCCCAAATCTGGAACCAGTTTACGACTACGACTTGCTTCATTTTTCCGCGTGCTACAAAGATAATTATTTAACCCACTTTCGCGCCAAAAAAGATAATAACTATTGGCCCGGATAAAATAAAGAAATACCTACCGAACCCGACGATAAATATAAATACATCGAAACTTCCAAATGGCCGGAATACCCCCGATCTTGCTACCTTTACCCCGAATCAGCCCAAAGCCGAAAGGCCATTACCTAAGGATACCTATGTTACGCCCCTATACTGTACATAATGTACGAGATCTTGGATATGGAAGTTAACCCCTTAAAAATCTTACCCCCAAAACCAGAACCCCTTTAAATATCGGAAGTGAAAATTTCAAAATCAGTTTGCCGGATTAGTAAAAGAAAGTGGTTCATTTATATGGACGATAAATGTTCCAAACATACATTTAAAAAGGCCCGAAAATGGAAACGCCTTCTAGCCAACAAAACTAACAAGTCAAAAAACCACGCAAGCCCTTAAAATTAAGGCATCAAGGAACCTTAATTTACAAAACCTTATACGAGGCAAAAACTGGACAACGCAATCAGATTAAGATTTCTCTTTAATACGGAAACAAGATATTCAAAGCCATAATCGACTTAAAAGCAGAAAGAAACTTTATTTTACCATCAGTTGCAGAAAAGTATCGGATCCCTTGGAGATACAAGCTAAAATCGTACAAGCTATTTACTATTAACGGAAGCTTATCTAAATACGAAAACGGACGAATTTTCAAAAAAACGGGAAAATTTCTCGTATAAATACAAAAATACTTAAAAAAAGTCATTCTGGACATCGCCGACATTTTAAGACATAATGTCATTCTTGGAATGCCGTAGCTTCGTTCCAGCAACCCCTACATCAACTGGAAGATTTATAAACTTTCCTGGAACTAACTAAAAAATTCCCTAAAAAAGGAGTTCCAAGAAATCTGCTATTTGATTAAAAAAGCTAAAATTATGGACCCAACAGCTAAAATGCCCCTTAAATACCAAAGGTTCAAAAAACTATTCAAGGAATAAATTCGGAAGGAACTACCCGAACATAATTAATAAAATCACAGGATTCCTATCAAGGAAGGATACCATCCAAAACTTTACCAGATTTACCATATAAATCCAAAAAAGGCCAAGGCCTTATAGAAAAGCCTACAAAGAAACCTTGAACGTAAATACATTCAAAAATCTAAATCTCCCGCGGGATACCCCGTCATAATAATACCAAAAATAAAGGATAAGAAAATCCGAATTAATAAGGATAAAAACCCTATATATCGAAAAGTTCACGACTATCGACAGTTAAACGACATTACCATCAAAAATAAATACCCCCTTACCTTTATGGACACCATAAAGGAAAACATTAGCAAAACCAAATAGTTTACGGCGTTGGACCTACCGGACGGTTATTACTTAATCCGAATAACTAAAGGCGAAAAATGGAAAACCGCTTTCAAAATAATCCATGGACTTTACGAATACAAAGTAATACCCTAAGAACTTACTAATACCCCTACTAATTTCCAATACATATTAATAACTATTTTACGAAAATTCCTTAACAAATTCGTATTTATTTACTTGGACGATATTTTTATTTATTTTAAAACCTTAAAAAAATATAAGAAATATATCGCCCAAGTATTAAAAATATTCGAAAAAGCAAACCTGTTAGTTAATACCGAAAAAAGCGTATAATATACCCAGAAACTAAACTTTTTAAGTTTTACCATTACCCCAGGATAAATTCAAATCCAGAACTTTAAAATAAAAGCAATTAAAAATTGGCCGATTCCAAATAAAGCAACCGTTACCGATATCCGTCAATTTTTAAGATTTACAAACTACGTACGCAACTTAATTAAGGATTTCGGAAAAATCGCCAAACCCTTAACAAACCTTACTATTAAAAAATATACCGAAAAAAAATTCGAATTCCCAAAAAAAGTTAAGGAAGTAATGTAAATACTTAAAAACCAAATTACCAACGCCCCCGTTATAAAGTTGCCCAACTATAATAAAAAAAAACGACTAAAAATTAACGTATCGGATAAAACCTTAAGAGCAATCCTAAAACAATAGGAAAATAACGGAAAATGGTACTTAATTGCCTATTATTCCAAAATTTTAAAAGATACAGAATTACGATACCCTATTTACGACAAAGAATTATTAGCAATTATTATGGCACTTAAGAAATAAGAACTTTACCTTAATAAAACCAAAAAACCTTTTGATATTTACTTTGACCATAAAAATTTTACGTATTTCATAACGACTTAAGATCTTAATAAACGACATAAAAATTAAATAATTTTCTTATCCAAATTTAATTTTAAAATTTACTATATCAAAGGAAAAGAAAATATCCAGGCGGATATCTTAAACCGAAAAGGAAATTACGATATTAAGATCCTTAAACGACGTATGCAAATATTATAACCTACAAAAGAAAGTACCTTATAGTTATATAAAATACTGAAAAAATTTACTTTTAAACTTTTAACTTAATTTAAAAGTTTTTATAACTTTAATAAGCAAACAAAAATTAAGCAATTAAAAAGGCAACCCGAAAATTAATTGCTGTATTACGGAAAAATTTACATTCCATAAGAATAATAAAAGTAATTTATCAAAAAATTTTATAAAAACCCGTTACATAAATATTAAGGAATTTTCAAAATAATTAAGCGATTTCAAAAAAAGTATAATTTCCTAGAACTTAAAAAAACCGTTAAATAAGTAATTAAAAACTGTAACGTTTGTAATAAGATTAAGGCAGTTCGCTATAAACTATATAGATTGTTACAACTTATTAAAATTCCAAATAAAGCGTGGAATACCATAACTTGGAACTTTATTACCGGCTTACCCTTATTTAAGAATCCCGTTACCGGAATCCAGTACGACGGAATATAGGTAATCGTCGACAGACTTACTAAGTATAAATACTTCCTACCTTTTAAAGGAAATACGACAGCGGAATAATTAGCTTACGCGTTCGTAAGACATTATTTTAACAAATATAAAATCCCGGAAAAAATTATTTTAAACAAAAATAAGCTGTTTATTTCCAAATTTAGCATTAGTTTCTTTAAACAAATTGGTACCAAATTCAAATTTTTTATAGCATATTACCCTTAAACGGATGGATAAACAAAACGGTTAAACCAAACCCTGGAATAGTACTTAAGAAATTATGTTAATTACTAGCAAAATAACTAAATAAAATTACTTCTATTAATACAAGTAGCTTATAACATATCCATTAACGAAGATATAAGCGTTTCTTTTTATATAGCCGTATATAAACAAAACGCAAAGATTTAACGACCAAAGCAACTACTTAGTAAAACTCCGAAAGTTACTTCGGTAACACCTAAAGCAAAAACGATAGTATTTAAAATTAAAACCATCCAAGCCTGCTTTAGGATTAAGCTGTAATTTTTCCAACAACAGATAGCCCAATATTACAACAAAAAAAAATTAAGGAACCAATTTTATTAAAAGGAAATAAGGTTTATTTGTTACGCCAAAAACAAAACGCAACTTTAAACATTTTACAAATTAAAACCAAGAAACCTAATAACAAGTTTAATTTTAAGAAATTCGGCCCGTTTAAAATTAACAAAATTATTTCCAAAACTAATTACCGACTGTCGTTACTTAAAATAATAAAGATACATCCTATTTTTTACATTTCCTTACTAAAACTAACACCTAATAACGCCCCGTTAAAAACAAACTTGGAAATCGAAAAGGATACCGATAAGTACGAAGTCGAAAAAATACTGGACTTAAGAATAGTTAATAACAAGGTCCAGTACTTAGTTAAGTAAAAGGATTACTTACTCGAAGATAACATTTGGAAACCCTTTAAGCACTTAATAAATGCGAAAAACTTAGTTAAGACGTTTTACCGCTAAAATCCTAACCGACCGTTTCCAACGCGGCCAAGGTCGCAGGCGACAACGGTTCGACCCCCAGATCCAAACCTTCGGCGCTCCAGTCGAAAAAGGCGGACGCCTTTATGTTGGCGTTAATCTTAAAAGCAAGCCGCGCTTACTTTTCTTCCATGCGACGTTATTCTTTTTCCAGTTTTTTTTGCTTTTCCAGTTAATTTAACTTATAACCTTTCTTTAATATAGCAAAAGTTTTCTTTTTTAGAACATCCTGTTAAAGGCGTAGGCGCTTTAACCAGTTAACGAGCTCCTTTATTTTCTCCTTAGCGGATTTTTAGTAGGCTACCAAGGTGTTCTTTACTTCCCGTTGCTTTTTTTATAGACGATCTTGCTTTTTCCTTATCTTTATTAAGGAGTTTATATCCAAGACGTTATAAGCCGAACGCTAACGACGAGTGCAACAATTACAATTCGAGACGTCGACCACAAAAAAATATTTAAACTTCTTAAAACGAATATAATTAAAATAAAAAACAACGTAAAAACCGAATTTTTTAATATAATTTGCGCGGTTATCGCAAGCTTTACGCTAATTTAAACGAAGTTTTCTTTTTTCCTTTTAAATACGGCCTGTTATAATAAAGTTAGCTGAAAAATCCCTATATTTTTTCCGGTTACCAAAGAAAATACTTACGGTTCTTATCTTTAGGATAAAGATCCTTGGAAAAAGGAAATGGTGTTATAAGAATAAGGGTTTTTGTCTGAAAGAAGCTAAGTTCTTGGAAATTAATACGGATACGGTTAAACTTCGGACCTGGAATAGCTTGGCTTTTAACATTAATTTAGTAGATCTAAATAATCTAGGTAAATCACTTAAATTACATAAATTTACGACATATTTACTATGGAAAAATAGATATATAATAAACCAAACTTTCATATATATAGTACCTACTTAGTTTCGCTTTTTAGCTATTAATCTAAGCCTTTAGTTAAAGGCGCTGTTTTCCGATTAAGGAAAAAATCCGCAAACCTTTTTAACGAACAGATCACTGAATTATTTCTTGCATTATTGTTACCTGCAAATCAAGACCCTATTTCGGATATTGCTCATACCTCCAGGTGGATGTATGACAGGTTCGTTACACTGTCTGAGGCTCCTGAAGGCCCTATACGGCTTGAGACGATCGCCATTTCTGTGGCAACGAGACCTATCTGCAGGTCTGAAGGACCTAGGTTTAGAGTCCGTCCCGGATGACCTATGCGTTATGACTAACGGCTGGTTGACGTTATTTTTCTACGTCGACGATATATTTATAATGTATAGGACTCGAGATATAGCACGCGCGGAGGAATTCCTTATAAAGCTAATATAGCGTTTCTATATCATCGACCTTAAAAAGCTACAATAATTCCTTGGAATACGTATTCTGCGCGATCGAAAGGTTAAGAAGTTATAGCTAATATAGGATACCTACTGGGAAAAGATATATTCCCGTTTCGAGTTTTCGAAGCTTAAGAAACGTTATTTCAAAGTTTTTAAATGGAGGGATTTTAAAGAATACGAAGGCGAAGCGCTTATAGCGTTAAAAAAGCTGTATTTCGAAAAGGTCGGCAGTTTGTTATATGGAGCTATTACCATTCGTCCAGATATCGCTAAAGTTGCTTTCTACTTGTTACGATATAGCAAGAACTTAAGCCTTATATACCTTAACGCCATTAATAAGGCCCTATTTTATGGGTATTATACCCGTTACCTCGCTATATAGTATGGTAAAAACGAAAAGCCTAACGTACAATTATTACTTTGTTCGAATAACGCGTTATTTGCGAATAACCTTAATCGCAAAAGCTTTCAGGGATTCCTAATATCACTATTTAATGGTTTTATCGTTTAAAAAGCGAACAAGCAGGATACAGTTACCACCTTAAACACGGAAATAAAGCTATTAACCTTTTTTCAAACCGTTAAAGAAGTTATCTTTATGCAAAAGCTTTTTAAGGTTATAAGCTTAAAATTAAATAAAAAGCTAATTATCTAGGTAAACAACAAACAAACGATACGGCTAATTACAAAAAAAGCTGTACGTTTAGTTATAAAGCTGAAGCACGTCGACATTTACAACTATTAGCTCCGCAAAACTTTCACTACGAAAAAGATTAATATCGAATGGACGCTTACTAACGTAATAATTACGGATAGCTTTATTAAGCTATTTAAATTACAGAAACATCAGGAATTCGTTCGGTTACTAAACCTTTAAAACGTTGCTTTAAGGTTAAAGGAAGAAGTTTAGTTACAGCAGATATTGTTACCTTACAGCAAAAACTGTTACTCCCATTTCCTTTAATTATTTCTTTCCATCGTTCCTTCCTTTATACCGAAACCTAAATTACTTTAAATATTCGGTTATTAAGTTAGCTTTTTAATAAAGCTTTTATGGTCTAGCGGTAAAATATTAAGTTATAATACTTAAAAACATAGGTTCGAATCTTATTAAAAGCTTCGATAAAATGTCGAATTCTGTAATCGCAGAATTCGACATTCCCCGAACTTTTTGCCCCCATTTCTGCGTTATAAATAACCATTACGTTCTTTCCTTTTTAGATAATATACAGAATCGTAAAAGCTTCAGCTGTTAATTCCTAACAGCTGGGGGGGTATGTCAGACCCAGCTGAAGATTAAGTCCGTTAGCTTAGCCTTAGCTTAGGCAGCACAGCTACTAACGGAGTCTGCTGATCGCATCACGGGTACAGTTTTTTCTCAGCCGCAACTGTTTTCTGTGTATATAAGGAGGTTTCAATACCCTTTGTTTCTATCTAGGATCTCTTAGAGGTCAACCAGATAATTTATCCTCCTTCAGTCATCTATATGCTTCAGTGTGTGATCCAGGGTCTCATAGTTGGCAGGTGCTAAAAGGTAATGTGTAGCTTATATTAAAAAACTAATGTGCGAATAGTCCAACTCTTCCTAAAATTGTGAGAAAACACGAAATACCCCTTATTACCGTTTTGTGACGGCTATGGGCTTAACCAACTATTAAACCTAGTCGTACGGTTTATGTTGGCAGCGGTATCGTGTGAATCTGAGCAATAAGGTATGGATAGTCACGTCTGGTAATAGCAGATAGCAATCTGGGCAACCAATTGTCGTTGCAAGCTGGTGTTATCTAGACTATGGGAATAGCGAGCGTATATCCTACTTTTCGGCTCAAGGTGCTCGACTGACTCAAACCCTTGAGCCGACTGAGCCCTTTGAGCCCATCGCAGACCCAAGGGGCTCAAGGCGCCAAGCACTTTGAGACCTTTGAGCCGGTCACGTGAGCTAAGACCTCCTATCAGAGGTGCGTCCTGCAACCTCCGACCGTCTGGCAATGGGCCAAGCCCTTGGGTCATAACTAAACCGAGACTTTTGCACTCCTACTGTATTAAAATGATAAAAAATGAAATAATTAAAAATCCTTAACTAGTTAATTAGTAATTTTAATTACTAGCTCGTACTAAGCCAAAGAAAAAAGAAAAAACGGTTTCGTAAGTCCACCCAATAAAACTAATTAAAACGCTAACTATTACGAAAAAACTAAAACTAATTCCCTACTTTCCCATACTTAGAATGGAGGGTAAATAAATTGACCCAGTCAGGTCGCTACCATAAAAACCCCTTAGCAGTCCCCGCGACGAAGGGATTTCGAACGCGGTACTTATGGCAGAAGTCAAGAGATTAGTCTGGAAGGCTTACACCCAAATTAGTATGGTGTGATGTCTAGCGCGCCTACGGGTACTTGACAGGGTAGTTTTATCTCGGCCTCTTTCCACGTAGCTCATTACCTATCTCCTCATGGGTATAGGCTTAGGGCCGCCAACTTGGAACTCTTTGTGCTTCCAATCCACCACCAAGGCATCTTTTATGAGCCCATATTCGGTATTATGCCATCTGTTTGGCGCGTGCTGTTTCACAAACATCACGACGGTGTTTTCTAGGCTCTGAAACGATCCGTATGTGCCGTCACTGTATCGCTGTGACTTACCGATGACGATGGCCCAATAGATGTCATGCCCTGGCGATGCTTCGAGATCAGGGCGCAAGGCCCACTTCTGTTTCGAATTGGATTTAATGACTTTAGCTTTACGCTGTGGTACAGCGCCAGCGTAAATCCCGTTTTGGATAAGCATTATCTGAGAATTTTCTGCGCCCAGGTAGCCCTATTAGCAATGGCCTACAATGGTTTTAACTGAAGAGGATAGATCGGAGCCGGGTGGTCATGGCAGAATAGGAACAGTTACACACCTGGTGTCATCTTCATTACCGGGACCGCCCGGCCTCTAAACCTGAAGTATCCGTCTTCGTCCATGGAGCCTCGCGGTGCGCCCTTGAGCCACCACCATGAGTCACCGACGATGCTCGCGGCCTCCTTGAGTCCCTTGGCCGTCCTGATGTACGCCCCGCCACTGACGCTGGTCTCCGGCATGACTGGCATGGTGCTCAGATGCGGGTTCGGCTCTAACTGAAGAGAGATGCCCAACCAGCGAGCCGCTTCCCCTTTCGCGAGGAGAGCGCGCGCGAGCTCGATCGTGGCATGATGGCGATCGTCCTTCTTGAAGGAAGACGGCTCCAGCATCACCCCCAGCAGGCCCATGATGCTGAAGATCATATCGACGGGCCGCGAGGATGTGCGCAGCAGGGCCGAGCGCCAGATCGCGTTCGCCCGAACGGCCTTGTTCCTCTGGTTGAGGGCGCCTAGGAGCGCCTCGGCGGAAGCCTGGACACCCTTGGCGTTGGTAAACATGTTGATGGGCTGAGTGCCCAGACGCCTGCTCTTCTCCTCAGCCGTCTCCTTCCTCACGGGGACTAGGGAGGCTTGTAAAATGTTCTTTAAATCCGCCATACCCGACGTGCCCGTCTCGATATCGGTAATTCGCAACGAAAAATGTGCTTGTAGTCGCACTCCTTTGCCCCAGGGCCAGTGGAAGACGCAGTTGACCTGCGGTGGGGCGATCGCCTCCTGCAAGGTCCAGGCGCGCTGGATCCACGAGGTCGCCTCCGCCAGATCGGCGAGCCTCACAAGACCGCCCGGGAGGACCAGACAGGCCTTACACGAGGCGTAGATGCGGTACATATTCTTGATCTGCCAGCTTTTGTCGGAGGAATTGGTCTGGACGATGCCCAGCCTATCAAGCCAGATCATATCGCATTCGAGCGACAAGGAGGCAAGGCAAGCTGTCCGCAGCACGGCAGCGGATATCGGATCCGCATCTGAGGCGTCGTCCTTGTCTAGCCCCTTCCATACGTAAGACACGGCAGTGTACCGTCCTACTGGAAGTGTTGTGAAGTCTAGAACACGTAGCGCCTTCTTGTCGACGTAAGCCTTGCAGTCGAGGAATCTGAAGCGATGAGGGGGCACATAGTCCAAAATGAGCGGTGCTTTCCCAAGATCTGCGTAGGGAACCTCGAACACGCTATGCACCGCGTCGTTATCCCCACCATGGAGCCCTAGGCAGGCTATCTCGTTACTCAACGTTTTAGTCGCCTCTTCTTCTAGCTCCGGATGGTTGCGTAGGATCGTTTTGAGGCACGAGATAGCTACACCTATGTCTTCTGTAAGACTTCCATTGCTGAGATTGAAGCGAGACTCGTACAACTTGCTGAGGTTTCGGAGCCTAGTTACCTCGTTCGGATCGTCAGATGGTGTGATATCCACCGCTCTCACGGCAGCGTCAATCGCACGATCAATCGAATTCATGCGATCCTGGCTCGGACTAAACGACCAGCTTGACTTCGCCGCCAACATGCCGCTCAAGGCGTCAAGTTGCTCTAGTAACTCCGGCCTCTCCGGAGATAGAGCCTGGATTGCAACGTCGGCTGCGGCGATGGCCTCTTCGAGAAAACTACCATTGGCATGACCGTGTTCCCCAGTATTCTCAGACCGGCGCCGAAGGGCATTGCTAAAGTCGGCCAGGGTGTCTATCTGGAAAGCAGTGGGTTTAACGTCTGGTGGAGCATTCAGGCACGCCTCTTGAACTACACGGAGAGCATCGCTGATAGTTTCGCCTTTGTCCCCGTTGCCATACCCTGTTCTCCGACCAGGGAAGGCCTTCAATATCCTTTCCGCAATTTGATAGACTTTTGCCCTATTCGCTTGAGACTTCTCCCACGAAGACACGTCTTCATCAGTCGCGTCGTCTTCGGAAATAGCAATCTTTTCCTTCAACTCAGTATTCTCTGGCTCAGTCTCGTCATCACTAGACAGCCAGTCTGAGTCGTCATCGTAGGCCGCTTCAGAACCCGACATAGCCGATAAGACCCCCTTGCCGGTAGCGCCTGTGAAGAACAAAAGCTGATGAATAATGGGAACAATATATCTCAAGGAAATTCAGTTTGGGAAGGTTAGAACATCGAAAAGGTCATGTTTTGAATCACTCCTGTTGAGGGTATTAAGAGGGAGAGTGAGAGTTATTCAGATGCCAACTAATACACTTCTCGGGGGGAAGCACGGGAAGGGTGTCCAGGCCTGGCATACCCAGTATGGAAGCAGACCAATCAGTGAATGTCTCCTATGTTACTATTAAAAGTTAGCTGCTAGGTTGCATCTGCTTATTTTCAGCTTGAATGGAGATTGCCAACTGATGCCAATCCAGCCGGTGAGGCCGACCGTGGCTGTCAACACGCATCTATCATAGACTTGGGTATCATCTTTAGACCGTCAGTCGCAAGGCATAAAGACCGGATATAAATAATTGCTTTTATCCTCACCTCACTTTTTAAATACTTCTAGTTCCATGAGGTCTATTCTCCGAGCCCTTAACTTAGAACTAAAATTCACTCTCATCCCACTTCATCCCAGCCAACATGGTACACTGCCATAACGTCAACGGTCACCGCGTCTGCGTCGGCTCGCCTGTGTACATTGCGAACGGCCACGCCTATGTCGCCGGGGCTCAAAATGGTGCCCACCGCCATCATGTACACCATCATCACGCTGCCCAGTACAGGCCGGCGGCCGCCAACAACACCGGAAACATTTGCGGCAATCCGCAATGCGGACGTACATTCGTCTGCCCTGCGGACTACAATCGACGCGTTCAACCTCTCGGGTACCCGGGTGTCCCGCTGCGCTGAAGACATGCAGTACTGGCTAGTCTCGGCTATACTCATCTTACCAGTTGAGGCAACTTTGGGTTTACATCAGCTAGCCACTTATGGGGGACTTGCAGATGGCAGGTACTTCTGAAGAAAGGTGCTACACAGTATGTGAGGGGTATTTCTACTGAAGCTCAGGGCTTGACTTGTACCTAACATCATCATCATTACTAGACCGCCCAAAAGAGCCTCTCATTTTCTTTTGCTAGGGGTTGACTGCTTATTTTAGGTTATGGCGGCAGGCTGTTGACGAGCTGAAAATACATAAATATTGGATCCCTACATGCATAGGGTTGTATTCCCAGCCGCCAATCAATCAACTTGTTCCCAACAAACGGAATAGCCGAGTGTTACTATCAGTGTTGATGTATATAGTTTTACATGAGATGAGCGGGTTATGAACTTATCTAAACGTCTCGTCCTACCACTAGACCAACTATATCTGATGAGCCTAATTGAGATATATTGCTACCCAAACTCAAGCGTTATTATTCGGGAGAAATGGAATACAGTATAGATGAGTGACTAGTAGTGTTTGTAGAGTCGTATCGTGAGGCAGTGAAGCCGGCAGGGCCATAAGTTAAATGACTAAGAACCCCCGTAAGCGCATGCACTATAGCTATTGGTTAAACCAGTCGAATCATCAGCTTTCTACATGGGGAATCGGGCCACCTCCATAGCTGTCGTCAGGTTAGGGGCCTGTTTACCCCAAGCCAGTCGCGACTGCAAAGTGACAAAGTTTTCTCAATATTATTTGCATAAAAAATTCTTGGCTTTGCAGATGTATATAGGCCATCCTCGACAGCTTAGGTAATTGATCTCCCGTACCACCACTTGAATGTTTTTGGACGCTACTCGCTTTTTTTGGAAGCTATTCGCTGCTTTCGTTATTTAATAAATGTTATCTTCCGCAACAATAGTAATATCGGCGCCTTTGACGGCGGTTAGTATAGTAATCCAGTATTAATAAATTACTTTTAAAAGCCCTTGTGTTAGGATATGGTGTGGCTAAAGGAATTGTTGGTGGGGGGTGCTAGAGCAACGGCGGGGTGGGCGCGTTAGCCCCACTATTTGTATCTACGTAGCTAGACCTTCGGACTCCCACACCTTTCCCACATCAGAAACAGATACAGAAACCAGAGATCAATCAACAACGATAATTGAAACCGAGTCTTCACACCTTGATTATTTTATTTTCTCCGGCTCCGAAAATAGTCATCCAATATCGTAAAATAATTGTCGTAACTTGATAATTTACCAACGTTGACTTTTCCGTATTAGGATATTCTAACCCTTTTGTTATTCTTCGCAGTCACCTAAGCATATGGGTTCCAGCTGCAGATTGCCCTTTTTCGCTTGAGCTAACTGCTGTTATAAGTTTAGTTGCCAAGCTGACACGGGGTGTACATCGCTCTTTTCCCAGTCGCGAGGAGCTTAATTATGCACAGATCTCACCATTTATGCAGTGCAGATCACTACCAAATATAGGAAAATACAGTTGATCGCCGACGTTAATATGGATACAGGTGGGGAAACGATACATCTGTAGTCGCGACCGGGCTGCGGTAAACCGGCCTAAACGTTATCGATGAAATATTCCTTACCCGCAGTTCCAGCTCTAAAAGCGGGAGTAATTGATTTTTGATTTAAAAGTCCACTTGTAATTGTTAGTCAACTTTCCACGATGAGTAACCCCGACGACATCCCAGCGTCTTATTTCCGGGAGCAGTGGACTGAGGCCGCCGACGTATTTACCGTCCTCTTCATTCTCGGCGGCGATGTAGTCCAGCTCGCGCTCGCCGCCGTGACCGGAGACGTTATCGCGCCGCTAGCCTTCTCCTTCGGCTGGGTCGCCTATGCCATATCGGCGCTCCTCTCGGCCATCGGGGAGAATCGCCTTGTGCGCTGTCCACCGGAGGTGTCGATGGTCGTCATCAACGTCAAAAACGGGTATACCCGCGCGAATCAATCGTGGCTGCTGAGCCGCTTTATGAAGACCTATACATACTGGATGCCGGCGGAAGTGAGAGATGCAGAGCAGAACCCGCGACCGGCCAGTGACGACGGCTTCGAGATCCAGCGCATGGGAGGCCATACTGCCCTCTGCGTGTCTGTGTATCACTGGTCCGCCACCGGCAAGCCCGGAGTCCCCGCGCGCGACTGGGTCTGGTGGAGCGGCCTGGTTGTGACTGTGCTCCAGCTCGGTATCGCTGCCGTGCCCTTCGGCCTCTACGACGACTGGTCCGTCTTCCTCATCACAGCTGCGGGAACGCTGCTTGTGTACGTTACGGGGACTATGCCGCAGTGGAGACGCGAGAAGTGGCAGGCGAGAAGGCAGAAGAAGGACGTCGCCCTGACACTCGGCAACGGCACTAAACACGTCATTATCGTGCAGGGCGCGGATTTTGGGCTGGATCTCGAGGACCTTGCGGCAAATATAGCGCCAGATATGTTCTCTACGCGCATCTACACCTTTGCCCTCGCGGTGTTCTGGCTGCTCTTCTTGTTCACGTCCACGGCGGCCCGGTCACATACATGGTTCCTGCTGGCCGTCGGCGGCCTGGGCATGCTGCACAACCTCACCGTCGCTGGCGCGCCGCGCTATCCAGGTTCGCTCGGGCTACCGATCGAATTATCCAAGAACGTCTCCGCGGGTGTGGGTGGCACCCCCCACGAAGATCCGGTGATTTTCGCCGAAATGAAGGTTATGTGGACGCTGATGGAGCTGGAGATGAACTACGAGAACTGGGGGAGGTCACTCCTGGGAGAGTTCTTCCCTGGAAATCTGATGAGTTGGGAGGAGCAGTGGTGGAACAGTGCGGATCCCCAGGAAAGACGGCTACTGCTAAAGCAGGCGAAGGAGAAATATTTCCAGAAAAGGACGGCATAAGATATACATGCGATCACGGCACGGTAGGATAAAATTCGACGAGAATTGGTTAACGCAATTTGTTATGGTTTGGATACCTACGCAAAAGTGGCGGAACTTACATGTCGACACCTTATGACCCATGGTTCTATGGCTAGCTGATCATTTGATATTAGAGGCCCCAAACTAGGAAAATTGGTTGAGCTCATCACTGTAAAGTTACCTATGAGTCCGAAACCCGACACTTTTCCCATTTTCCGGGAGAAACCCAGCCTTGTCTAAAACCCTTACCGGACTTACCTATACGCCTCCGGTTGCACCTGGCAAACTTACAAGGTGATGCTGTTGCAGGGAATCTGCAATGGACTGTATGCGATGTATCATCTATGGAGTGGTGTGCCGTATGAGGCGTAAATACATAGAGGGCACTAGTGGAACCAGTTTCTGCAACAGGTTGCTGTTACGGCAGGTGCCAGAAATAATGATTCCAGCATCCCGCCTTTGCCGGCTATCAAGGAAGGCGACAAGGTTTGATTGATAACCTTGGACGGCTGCCTGACTGCCGATTAGCTGCAAGACGAGAGACGTAGGCTGTCGTTGAGCTACTACTTGACTAGGACGCCGACGCCAACGTAGCAGATTACAAAGGAAAAACCGCCCTTGATTATTAATATTTTTTTGGAGAATTTATTAAAACGGGTTGTTTTATACAGAAATTTATATGGAAGCGTCCGAGTGGGCGTTGGTCCATGGTGGTTAGTCTAATTATCGGTTAAAGTAGCCAGATCTTGATAATCCCAGTGCGTAAGTATGTACAGATGGCACAGTTTCCCAATCTCAGTGTTTAGTATCTGATGATCTTCAGAGTCCGTCTTCGCTTAACTCTGTTGCGAACCTAAGGTAACGAGTAGGTCAGGCAAGCTCCGCGCTGCTGCCTACTTTCATCGGTCTCTATTAACACAGGCGTCAGAGGTGGGGCCGTGGGAATCACAGAACTGGATGGACCGATACTCCGCGTTCCTCCAAAAGATTCTCCGAGAAAGGCTCTCCTCGTCCTTGAGCGTCACGCTCACGAAGACGCCGTGCGTCACGACGAAGATGTGGTCGTCGTTGCCCGCAGACTCGGACACGCGCTAGATCCACTCGAGGGCGTCCTGGGCTCGCGCCTTCCTCTGCTCGCGATCGCGCTCGGGGAAGGCGCCTTCGGGGTCCTTGTCGTGCCAGCCCTTCTGGACGAGTTCCAGATCCACCTTGTAGCCGAACTCGGGTCTCAGCTTTTCGGGCTCGGATCCCACATTGCACGTTTCCTGGCTGAACTCCTGGAACTCGGGTAGGAGGACGATTTGAGTGCCCCTAGCTACGACGGGGCCGAAAGACTGTAGGCAGGTCTTGATGGTGCGCCGCAAAGGAGAGGCCATGAGGTGCGTGAGCTTGTCCATGTATGGAAGGTCCTAGATAGGTTCTTGCACTGCTCGCCGTATTCGGTGTCTAGAAGAGACTCACATATCCATTGTCTATCTCCGGCACAAGTGTGTTAGGCGTCTTCGTACTAGGTTAGATGGCAGTCATGTCCTCACAGCGTAGAATATGGCCTCTAATGTGGCAACTGAATGAGCTTTGTTGTGACGTTATGGTCAGATCAGATATTAGCATGTATTGATATTTGAAACCAAGCCAGAACACTCTTTGAATTCCAACCCCTTTTAGCCATAAACGACCAGGTACACTAACACGTAGGCTTCCACACCGCCTTATTCTCCTCAACGAAGTCCCTGAACCTCCTCGGCGGGCGTCCCGTGACCTGGAGCACGACGTCGCTCAGGCGGTCCTCGGAGCCGTTCTTGATCGCCGTGTCCATGGCGGCCAAGATCGCCGCATACTGCGCCGGCATGCCGAAGTCCTGGTGCCGGCGTACGAGCTCCGCCTCGCTGATATCGCCGTGGGCGATCTTGCGACCGAGGGCCTCGGTCAGGGCGCCCGCGACGTCACCGTACGAGAGCAGCTCGGGTCCCAGGACCAGGAAGTCCCGGTTCGGCGGCTCGGGCGCCGTCATCGCCGCGAAGGCCACGGCCGCGACGTCGCCGGCCGAGACCCAGGGGATCTTCCCCGCGCCCGTCGCCGAGTAGACCTTGTCCTCTTCCCTGATGGACTTGAGATGCGTTTCCTGCGTCGCGAAGTTCTCTGCCGGCGAGCAGAAGTCAGCAAAACCCTCCCGGCATGTCTCCCCATCCCGAAGTGCTCCTGTAGGTAGGTAGGTAGTAGAAAAAAGCAAACTCACCCTGCATCCACGTAGGCCTAACAACGGCCCAGCCGATCTCCCCGCGCTCCCCGCGCTCCCGCAGCAGCGCGTGCACCTGGCCCATGGCGGGGCCGCCCTCCTCGACAGAGCTCGCGCTCAGCAGCACGAAGCGCTTCGCGCCGGCCCTGGCCCGCGCGAGGTCCACGAAGTCCGCGGCCGCGGGGCCCGGATCGGGCATGCCGGGCATGACGAGGAAGACGGCGCTCAGGCCGCCGTGCTTCTGTGTCGAGGCCGCAAGCGCAGGCTCCCACGTCGCCCGGTCGTCCCAGTCGAAGCGGACGCCCGTGTAGCCCGAGCCAGGGGGCGCGTGCCCCGAGCGCGACGCGATGATTGCCGGTATGCCAGCCGCTTGCAGCAGCAGCGCGATGCGGCTGGCTACCTTGCCGGTGCCGCCCGTGAGGAAGACAGCGCCACCGGCGGTTGTGGTGTTGGTGGTGGGTGATGATGATGATGCCATAGTTTGAGGTATGGACTCTACGGTGAATTCACACAAAGTAGAAGGGTAACGAAGTTATCACGAGTGCTGATCTGTGGAAGGCATTAGAATATCGCGAGGAATCCATGATTTCTTATACATCGCTTACCTCCTGATCTCTTGGCATTAGGGGCCGGCCAGACCCATAATGGTATCCTCGTACAAGGCTGAAGCGAGACGACGTGATAGGATCAATTTTTGAGCCGTCGGCGAGGTCGACATTAAATCGTTCTGTAACAGTAATGGATCTCAACTGATAGCCGCAATGTGACCCGCAATAATATTTTTAGCAACGGTGGGGCGTATTTAGCGGCCGGCTTTACCTGGAAGGGCACGGAGTTATCGCGGACTTAGTGCGCATTCACGTGTAGAGCCGGACAGGATAACTAAACTTGTATAGCAACTACGTGGATAGAACATTCGAGCACCATAAGCAAGGCATGGGAGAACACAGCCGAATTACCATGTGAAGCTTAAATAGAGGCAGCTGGGCTCGTTGGCGATATTGGTCTCAGTGGTAGTATACAGAGCATATCGAATTACCCGTGCCCGCCCACCACTTGCCGCGCGCCCACTCCCAGAGAAGAATCGTGAGACCGGGTACTTAGTTGAGGGGAATTGTGAATCAGCCTTATTATACTGTCACGATGGCGTCTCCATACGATATTCAAACATACCTTCTCGACAGGGCGAACATCCAGGATACGCTGACCCGGATCGTGAGTATCTCCTTCATCAACGCACCCAAACCCCAGTCACAGCGAGGCGCAATAGTCTAGACTAGTATAAAAGCGGAAAGACTAACACCGATCCCATCAGCCTATCTACTACGACACCAAGTCCACGGAAGGCCTGATGAAAGATGTCTTCGCGCCCCGCGTCGAGATCGACTATACGTCGATTCTTGGCGGGCAGCCTACCCACACCACCGGTGAAGAGTGGGCCAGGACTCTCCAGCCGATGCTGGAGGCGTTCGACGCGACGCAGCACGTATACACGTGAGTCCCCCATTTTCAAGGACCCGCAAGAGGACCCCAGGTACTACGCCGAGAAGGACTAGCTGACACACCACGTCTTCAGGGACTTTCTGATCGAACTCCCCCAGCCCGGGCAGAACTCTGTTAGGCCCGAGAGCTGCAAGGTAATTTCTCATGGAGGCGCACATATGGTCCGCAACGGCTCTCTGTTGCACAATGGGGTGAGTATCCTCATCCCCTGCCGGTAGATCATGCGACCGTCGCGCCAGGGCGGTGGCAGTATATGCCAAAGAACACGGGGCTGATGGATCGTTGTCGCAGGGACTGGCATACTTCGAGTTCGTCCGGCTGAAGGATCTCGAGGAGACAGGCTTGAATCCCTGGAGAATTAGCAAGCAGAAAGTCGAAATGGCTTGGCAAGAAGGAAACAAGGAAGTGATGACCGGCATAGGCAACTGAAGATCGAGCTCAGATGGAACCATAAGCAATCGTAAGCAGGCGGCAGGCGTTCAAGTCAAGAATATTATTATTAGTTGTGCCACGGCCGGTCTGCGGCTAAACGACTACTGGTTTACGAGATCTATTGTGACTTGTAGATAGAAGGATGGGACAACTGATACGACGTCGCGGTCCTGGTGCTCTCATAATATATTTGCCCAGGTGCAGATAAAGAGGGTATCGATGAAATGACCAGGTTCGCGCCGGTTCAATGCCTCGAGGTGTTCAGGGAATCTATCAGAGCTCCGCAAAGTTCGTCCCAGTAGAGCCGGCACCGCAGACAGCATTCCGCTGTTGCTCGCTCAAACGAGCGCTCCAGTATCTCAACTCTTCAAGGGTAGCGTTCGACAACGCGCTCATCCAACCGGGGTCAAACATGCCTTCCGGGTTAACCGTGCTACCGCCGCTTGCTCTCCCTTTGGAGAGGATCCCGAAACGCAAAGTCACTTCAGTCACCGTGACGAGGATACTGATGATAATGAGTACAATTATGATCCATGTTATAGCGCTCATTTTCGAGTCGGCGACCGAATCCGACAGAATTTCTGCAAGCTCGAGGAAGACGCGGCATCGCTCGTTTACCACCTTCGTGCGCAAGTCTATCTCGAGGTACTCTCGAACAGCAACATAGAGCGGATGCAAATTGGGCTCAGAGTCCCAGAAGAAATTAGGAACGTCTAAGATGTTAGAGGCTTTAAAGAAGCGTTAGTTATTGCGAGACCGTAGGAGGTAACGGCGACTTACAGAGATTGATATCAACGCGGCTCTTGAATAAGCGGCCTTGAATTTTGACGAGCTCCGTCCTGCCCATTTTCATCTCACCAGTCTCGGCAAGCCGCTTCGGCACATGCGCAGCGTTCAACATGGCCTCCCCCAACCGCTCTTCGAAGTAGCACAGTTTCGTACTCTGTGCGATGGCATGGCTGATGGTCAGCTTAACCATGTGATCTGATCGCGGCATAAGCGTGATCATGTCATTGAATACGCGCGGCCTCTTGATATCATTGCTGTATTCGAAGTTGAACTCCTCCGTCTCGACTTCGCTCCGATCGAGCGGTCGTGTGACCAACGGCAGCCCCGCCTCGTTCTCGGCAAAGGTAATATCCGCCAGAATTGCCTTCTCCTGTTGTTCGGTGAAATTCCAGAAGACAATAACGCCATAAGAAAAGATGAAAAGCTCGGCGAACTGCTTGGCGTCAGGTGCAAGCCTATTGATTGGGGTAGAACCATGCTGCTCGTCTCCCTGCCGCCTCATATGATCTCGATCTGTCTCGTCCGATCCACGATAGCCATTGCCAGGACTGCCGCCATTTTCCCCAAACGTATACTCATCGAAGTAGCCCATGTGCTCATCTCTTTGTTCGTTCCGCTCTATCTCGAGATCAAGCACCGTCTTTCCCGTGCCCGGTGTCTTCAGTATTGCTCGACTTCGCACACGATAGCCGCCGACTCCCGGTAAAAGAGGTGTGTGATAGACGGTGTATAGACAATCATCGTATAATTTCGTCTTCGCATCGTGCTTCTTCCTCAGAAACTCGGAGATGGACTGCATGTTGTACGCCTGCGCTGTACAGTATGCCGTAAGCCGCGAAAACTTTTCGGCTCTCTGGGGCTTGGGTAGTCGCTCCGCTTGCGTCTTTCCGCGAAGTCCACCTCTCTTGCGCAATACGTCCAGTTCTTCATCCTTCAAAGGACGGTCTTGGTTTTCGGTCTCCCGGATGACAGCCTCTGCTTCCTCGTCGTCCTCTTGCTCGATCGTTTCAGGCAATAACACTAGCTTCTCACTAATCCGCGTAGTTCTCGATGGCATGTTCTGTTGACCGGTCCGGGAAGTTAAGTTTGGCAGGCCGCCGCTCGTTCGCCGTAAACCGGAAATATTACGTTGGGCCGGTCTAGGAGGTCCGCGCGGTTGACCGGAGGGTATCTGGGAGGCATATTGGAGGACATTGTCTACGGAGATAAATCGCATAGACGACCCCGAAGGTCTGTCCTGTTTGGGCGATGCCATGGCTGGATCTCACCGTGAATTGTGAGGGAAGGTGATCTCAACAACTAAAAGATGTAGGGGGAAAGCTCAGCTTGGAGAAGGATGATGGGGAGGACAGCTACCACAAAATCTAGGCTAGAAGGCTTTTTATTTTTAAGATTAATAGATGCTTCAATTTTTCATATGCGCATAGCCTTCAAATTTTTGGGTACTCGTCATTGCTCCATCCGGTTGCTATACACTAGATAGATGTTGGAGATGTTGAGTAGGGAGAGGCTCCGAGCTTCACTTAGTAAATTTAGCATAAACAACAGCTCAAGTGAACAGCGGGATGACTTCATTGTTTGTTGATGTCCATCGATACGCCCATATCTATCTGTGGCTAATGGAATGTGGCTTGTGGCTTGAAAGTCAACTCCGGTCTGTATAACAAACAACCCAAGGTGTAATCGGTGGAATCCTTCTACCTTCACTCTGTAGCAATTCAACGCTGCTAAAAGTCATGGGAATTTTTTTACGGGTAATCCTCTTGCAGCAGTGGAGCGATCAGCATCTATGGTGAAGACTTCGGCCACTCCAGCCAGGTATGAACCCGCGACACGCCCGAAAAGCTATCATCTTATCGTGATAAAGGCCGCGTCTTCGTTGGTATAACACGGACAGCGGGTAGACATCCATGGTGAAAAATGGGTCCTCCTCGTAAAAGGGGCGTCGGGTTTCCAGACTGCGAAGCCAAAGGCTGAAGCAGCGGCTCAGCTGTCGATGACACTCTAATTGAGTAGAACTGCCCCTTGATGAATTCAGGTCGGTGGGTAAGTTGCTTCTGCCGTTAACAACCAGCGGCACGGCATCGGACGAGCGCTTGCGGGCGCTGGAATAACTGGGCCCATTCACTTACCAAAGAGAGGATCTTCTCGTAGCAAGAAGGACGCTAAAGCGCAGGGCAAGCGCGAGCTTCTGTTCGGGAGGCGGGTCAGGCATACGCACGCGTCGACACAACGATGGGTAACGGGCGGCACGAGCCGCGCGCCGTCAGCGATGGCGACGGGGCAGGTACCATGCGCCTGGCCATCCTGCATGGGTCGCCGCACAATCAGGCGGCCCGCGCGGGGCGACCTCGTCTCCCGGCGTTGCGCGACATCGAGGACACCAAGGCCGATATCGTCAACCGGGCACACTCCCGACGAGGTCCGCGCACCCAGAAGTGCAGCGACCTAAGGGAGTCCGAGGGCGTGGGTGAGGGTGGTGCCGTGGACGCCGTGTCCGTCGAGGAGGAGGCCGAGCATGAGGACGGGGGCGGGCTCGTTGATGTCGATAGAGTTTAGAACACCGGGAGCGCATGACCTTCCTCGTATCATCCTGGAAGATTCGCTACGTGAAGTATGGCTTCTACCTATGTAGCAACTCCTCCTAGATAGCACACAATGACATTGAAAATCGAGCAGAACCTAGCTTTCAACGCTAGCCCAATATTCCAGTTACAGAGGGAACAATAAACATTGGTTTAATGTAGATCTCTCCTCAGTACATAAAGCACACGTTTATGAAGGTGCAATGAGATTCCCGTCTCCAGATCAGACTTCACCGTTCGTTTTAGTTGTTGTGGGCGTTATCCCGGCAGACAGGGGCATAACCACCAGTGAGTTTGAAGTACACAGCAGCCTAGCCGAAGCATATCTGGGGATAACAACAGACAATGATGAGACTCGAAGGTCCTCCCTCTAACAGCTCCCTGATGCATACTTCGCAAAGTCCTTCCGCCTTCCATATGCATGCAACCAGGGACAGCACACCAATCTCGCAGGGTCACATCGCATCGTCCGTCTACACAAAACAATAAGCCACCTCGGGACCGAGATCCGGGTATGCGTTAGCGCCAGCTCTAGGCTCGCTTAGTACGTGAGAAGGATTATACGAAAAGTGCATGCGCATGGGTGGGTCTGGGCCGTGGAGTGGGGGTGAGTTCGTTCCTGCGGATCGAGCCTCTCGGAGAGGAGATGCAGTAGATCCACAACGGCATGCCAAGCCGTGGTAAATGGGTGGCTTTCGCCCCTGCATGGCTACCCGATTATCGACCAACCATGAAAACAAAAATACTGTCTACAGCCGTGTACGATTGCCCTAGAGCATCGCATCTTCGAGACGGCAACCATCACGATGCAGTGGTAATCCTAGCCTGGATAAACTGTACAAGTCGGGACTTTGGTATGGTATAAGTAACGGCAGCCACAGAGAACTGTAGCTCCTTGTGTATTTACAATAGAGACTGTAAATGTCGAATATGGTGATGCCAGGCAAAGACAATAATCACAAGTGGCCTACCCCTATGCTCCGAATGCACAATCACGATCCAGTTCCGTAAATCAGTAACAGTCAGCCAGTTCCCCATGCACGCGCCCCTATTTGTATTGCCCGCCAAGAACTCCAGCCGTCCAGCCCTGATGCTCTAAGTAGTCAACCTGTTCCGCCCCTTTCGCCGTAGCCCGTAATCAGCACGCTATTGTAGGAATGGCCGGCATCGCAGGCATCGAGGCCGTGAGCTGGAGCGGGGCGAGGCCCGCTGCTCCCTGGCCGCTACCGCTGCCTGCGCCCTAGAAGGTCCGCGCGAGCGCGACAATCATCTCGAGGTGGTCGAGGGCCCTGAGGTACTCGCCGGCGAGCCTCCAGCGGGGGCTCAGCCTCGCGAGGCACTTGCGCACCGCCTCCGTCGTCGTCGTCGCGAGAAGGTCGTCGCCGCCGTTGCTGCCGTCCTTCCACGATGACTCAAGCGCCGGCCCCGCGAGGAAGAACGTCTCAGCGGCGGCCGAGTAGACGGCGCCGAGGATGAGGGGTGACGTCTTGACGGCCTCCTCGTCGCGCGCCGTCATCGCCGAGAGGTCCCGCGCGAGGTCCCGCGCCCGCGCCGCCGTCTTCCTGAGGCCCTCGAGCGCCGTCATGCGTAGCGACAGGCCGTTATCACAACCTTCAAGCCCCGGAATACCCGCCGTCGCGAAGCCACCTACCTGCGCATCCCCAGCGGCGTACATTGTGAGTGTCGTCGCGGCCGCGCTGAGGGCCATGCACTGCGCCGGCACGAGGCTGAAGTATGCGGCGGGCTGCGCGACCAGCTCTCTCTGGATAGATACGAACAGGCTCCAGGCCGAATCGGCGAGGTTCCCGACATCGACGGCATCGCCGAGCTCGCCGTTGAGTTTGCGCAGCTCCGCACGACGGGCATGGTCAAGCGCCCGGGAGACGAGCATCGCGCCCTGACACAGGCGGCTGAAGGGCGACTGCGGTTCCGTGAACGGGGTGGACACTGTGCCCTGGACCGCTGCGCTTATATCGCCCGCTTCGAACGCGCTATCCGCAACGGGTAGCATCTCATTTGCCGAAGGCTCGGTAGAGAGTGGTCGCTTCCTGGAACCGATGGCTACTAACTTATCCAGAATGTAGACAGCCCACCATGTTCTGCGTCGCTCTTCCATTTCTATCCACGTCCCCTGTAAGTATCGTCAGTCGAGGTGTTTCGCTGGTAAAGAGGCTAAGCACACGCACACATTGTCCCAGGATATGATTGCTGTCCTGATAAGATGGCAGCCCGATGAAGTCAGCGTATCTAACACATTGGCCCACGGTCATCCAGGCAGCGGGGTAGATTCCCTGGCCGTACTCGTATAGCGCCACCAGAACCAACGCCTGCAAGTACATCAAGGACGCTGTTCCGGTGTTCTCTAAGAGCGATAAAAATCGTTTTGATGCCGTATAGAGGTAGTTCTCCGAGGCGTCGAAGCCGTCTCGGGGTTGCGACGTGATAAGTTTCATCGATATATATAATAGAGGTAAATCAGCGCCCCCGTCCCACGACGTATTTTCAGAGTTTATTGTCTTCTTGTCTATTATAGGAAGCCACGGGTGTATATCGTCGAAATAATCGGAGAGCGCTTGCTGAACTGAATCTCTGTCCCCAATACATTGGAAGATTTCCTAGTCGTAATAAATTAGGTACTGCCTTTCTAATACTGGACGCCCAGCGGGATACAATTCAATGAGGGGGCCCGCGTGCGGACACAGACACAAGCAGTATTGGTACGTAGATCCGTCGCCTCCGCATTGGAGAAGACTTGATGCCCGCTCATTTCCAAGCCGGCGAAACAAGTAAGGAATCTTATAGACAAACTTACCTGAGGAACATCACATAATGGCCTAGGGATAGGTAGGCCGACCCGTCTAAATAATCTTGTGTCTAGGAAAGCCGTCGAAGGGAAGATATTTAGGCTGCTTTCCCACAACGGCTCCCTTGCTTGTAATCGCGGTGTGTGACCTTGATGTGACGCCGTCTCGTTGTGAGGATCCAAGCGACCAAGACTACCGTCAGATCCACTCGATATACTCAGGCGACTCTCCAGCTCGAGGAGCTTCAGCTGGAGGCTCATGATGTCCTCGGCCGTCGGGGCGGGCGGGATGTCCGAGTAGTCGCATGTCCGTGACATTCTCGAGCAAAGGCCGCAGGCCGGCAGTACTTTATCGCACTTGCGTTTCTATCCGTCATGTTCAGCGACCCATGCTTCCTAAGATTTCGGCGTCCACAAACCTGTCTTTTGCATGAGTGGCAGGCTTGGTTAGCCTTAGTGGCCGCTTTCTCGCACGCATCATGCTGTTGTAGAGCCGTAGACGTCCGTGGTCTGCGCATGTTGATAGCCGATTTTGGTGGACCCAGGGGATACCGAAAAGGGATTCCGAGAAAGATAACGATGAGTTGTAATTCTCAGATGCCTCAGATCCGCAACGCAAGTTATATGAAACCTGTGGATGAGGGAGACGATGTTTACACGTGATTCGAACATATATAGGAACAATGGCAAGGGACGAAAGAACGGAGATTGATCCCTAAAACCGCATTAAAACCCAAGGAGGTAAAGTCAGCTGGCGGCATGGCACAGCCCTCGCAGACCACAGCCACTGCCGCGGGGGTTCGAGATAAGTGTTCTATTTCTCCTCAGGCGCTTCAGGAACCTGGGGGGACAATCCAGATTCCGCAACTAGAAGAACCAAACAGGCCAATCACGGCAAATTAACATCAGAGATATTCTGATAATTAATGTACCAGGAGAGTGGGACCCCGGGGTCCAGTTCGGCTTCGCTTGGTATAAAGTGGAATGCTTACCCACCCATGTCACGGTTTCCAAATCCGAACGCCTTGATTCGACGTCCTCGTTTGTGTACGACTTTGTTTGCCACCCCTGTGACAGAGATTCGTATGCAAGAACGATCCAGCAATAAAGGGCACTGTCAGACGAGGACTAGTTTAAGCGACAAGGCTCCGACGGGACTTCATGGCAGCTTTGCCGATTCTCATGGACTGGTTGGCATGTAGTTTTGATAGCAGGATGACACAGTGAAGCCTTTGGACGGGAACTAAGTCCTGGATGGACCCCCTTAGTCCGACGGGGATCTTTTGTTGCTCAAATATCGAAGAGGGGTTGATCGACTCTAGTGCCTTCAGAAGCGCGCTCTAGGCTTCTAGCAATGGATACTCTAGGGGCTTTATCAGCAAATCGGTTAGGCGCATTATAGCCTGAAGGACGATTTCAGCTCCAGCCCTGAAAAAGTGGGCAGAACAGGTAGGGCTAGTGCAACGGCTTTCCGGTTATGGCGGTCAGGAACCAAGAAGCCGCATGCTGGCTACTACGTATATAGCGTTTTACAAATCCGAGTATAGCAACGAGAATCCAGGAGGATGCCAAGCGATGCGGCATAACCCCAACATGGAAAAGGCAATCCCACTAGGCGCCTTGGCAGATCTCAAAATGAAGTGTAGTCGGTCAGCGGCTCGGAATTAAGACCTGAATGCGAACGGTTCCCCTGATTGGCTGCGAGGGTGACGGAAGGATTTGACGATATGCAGGCGATCTGTATAGTAAAAAGCCAAGCAGAAGAAGCCTTGAAATGTCTGACTAATTTGGTAACTTCGGGTTTATCTCAATGTTCTCGATCCAGCGACCCACGTGCTTACTGTCGATCGACGAATAGGTCCCTTAACCTCGGACTTTGCCCCGCTTTTGGAGGGTGTGATGGTGCCTTGTCTGTTTTCATCTTTTTAATGCAGTAATAGCTCCCAGAGGGGCTTGGCAACGTTGGCAATATCGCAAAAGTTGCCAAATTGCGGAATGCACTGGATCAGACGACAGGCTATGCAAACTAGTCGAAGACTAGGTAGGGACAACTGGAGATTCGGAGTCGCACGAAAAGGTATTTGCTGTTAGCGATCGTCGTAAGCTTTCGTTAACACAAGCACTGCCGGGCAGACGAAGTTGGACATCTCCTAAGCCTCATGTATTTGGGCTAGGAGAAAGCGGGTAGGTTATATCCTGTACATCCGTGCTCTTGGTCTTTTAATGATTCGAGGCTTGCCAGCGTCTCCGCTGTGTGGGGTTCCCAATCGAGACACAACGAGCATGAGCATCAAAACAACTCTTCATACAGCTGCAATTGGGCTGAGGACAGCCATGAGCGTAAGCATCATGGATTGGAAATGGTTTTCTTGAGCGGGCTACAAGCTATTTGTAGGTATTAACTATCTATATAACTCAGGAACGCCACGCGGCAAACCCAGAGCAGGGCCCTATTGGGCACCTCGATGCTGGCACTGTCTCCTGGAATATTCTTTATCATTAGGGGCCAGTTATGACGCCTCGGTCTGGTAGCATGCTAACTGTCTCCGACTCTCATGCTTAGGCCTCTCAAAATACCGCGTACTATACTTGTCTAATCGTCCGCCATACGGTTGCATGCGTAATCCACGTGGCTGTGTCCAATCAAGAGTATATCGACCTAGATAGAACATACCCTAGACCACAGTCCCTGGAAGGATCAAATTCATGATGCCATATGCAAGCTCAGCTGACATCTGCCTGGTTCTTGCAGCAGGAAGTATGATCAATGCCTTCTCTGGGAGTCTGAGAGAGAATCTCCTTTCGTCTACAGACACCGTAGTTTGTCATGACAGGGTATTTGGATAAGTGAGCTAGTGAGCCGACATCACCACTCGAGTACTTGTTCAACAATGCCCAAGCGCGCTTGATCCATCCGTAGTTAGAAGCATGAAGAATACTTCGTGTTCTCTCTTCAATGGTCGTCCCTAAAGATATTAAGACAGACTAATGGCAAATAGGGGCGGCTCAGCATCTTTCTGCCTCGTCGCTGATGGACGCAGGAGACTAGATTTGATATGCACGGGTCTGTCATACATCCGTTCGACATCAGGCAGCGAGTAGAGTGAATGAGGTAACCGGCAACCGCCATATTGGCCTCATGCACCCAGGGCACAGCCCTCGTAACATCCTACACCACAAGCATGCTGAATTAGTTCCCTCACCTCATCAGGAGTTCAGACTAGATATGCGTCATCAGGCCTCGCAGGGATGACCACGCAGAACGGTATCGAGACAGACGCAGGTATCAATACCGCAGATACCCGGATGGTAATGATGAGGAGGTAATGTGGATACACCTTTTGGGTCCCTGCGACCCACCAGCGAAGGCCTTTCGTGTATATAGAGGGAGGTGCCCCAAGTGATTATGGGACAACAGGCAAAATCGTTATCAATTCACTACTTACAGTGCGAACTCCCGTCGAAGCTGCTTCTTCTGCCTTTCACTCTCTACTTCACCAATTACTCTGACAGTACATCTCAACCACTTCCCAAAAGCCTTGGGAGTGCGTCATTGAACTGTTATCTAGGAGAAGGCAGGGCTCTAGGACAGAATTTTCAACCCCCTTTACTAAGCCTCCCGTCGATTGAGTGGCGACACATATTGAGACATCACCCATATTGAGACATCCCCTGTATTGAGACATCCCCCGGGTTGTGAATTCAGCTTGGTCCGCCACGGCACTCGACCGTTAAGCAAAATGTTCATCCCTATCGCCCAACAGACGACATTACGAGTAGCTATCTTTGAGGAAGTAAATATGATGAGTGAGACGCATAAATCGCGAGAAATGGTTCGTCAGGGAGTAGATTGGTAGGGTTGTTCGAGGACGGGCCCAAATTCATTAAGAACTTGTAATCTACTATTTCGTCATGTTGGCAGGAATGTTTCAGTTCTTCAGACTGGGGCGCTCTTTAGGTTGCTCATCTACAAGTGGGGGTGGGAGTAGCCAGATATAGGCTACAACTCCTTTGTCCTTGCAATCCTAGGGCTACAAATCAAAGTCCCTTTGATCCTTTCAACAAATCACCTCAGCTGCTAACACGTCGGCTCATAATTCTCTGTTAAACTACTACCCTCTACATGAGAGGACCACCTACCAACCCCGTCATCCCTACGCGCAGGTATCTTCCGGGAGTTTACGCCAAACCGGTAAGTCATCTATAATTGTGTTGCTCAGCCTCAGGAGTAGTGTCCGGTCCTTATATTCCCGCTGTGCTGCCCTAGCTCCGGATTCGCCAAGGGCAAGTTGTGTAAACGAAGCCATCTAAGCGGGCCCTTCCCGGCGCTTCAATGTATGCGCCTTCAGGCAGAAGCTAAGGTGTCTCTAGGGCTAACTTGGAAAAGGAATCTCAGATATTTAGGAACAGCTCTTGCCGCTGGGTTGAACGTCAACGCCTCGTGATGTAAGCCTGATTCCTAAACGAGCATTGTAGTACATTGACCTGTTAGTTTAGGAAACTCAGTATAAACTATATTCGGCGGACTGCTACAGGCAACGATAATGCATCCGGGGAAGGAGTGAGCAGGAAAGACAAGCAAGTGACGGGACTCGTATAAATAACTACACCGCGACGCCAACCGAAGAGACGAAACGCACCGAGGAGAATATAAATAGCGGAACTGCAGACATCTGCCTACCCACTTACGTAGCTATAGATATCATCAGTCCGCAGCGCTAAGCTCATCCTCGGATCCTCCCGTGCGGCTGCGCCAAGTCCCCGTTCAGCCACCAGTTTTGTTTCAACCGGATGCTATCGGACGGATAAGGAAGGTTGTCCTCTTATCCTACCCACGTATGAGGCGCTTGTGTAATACACGATATGCAGCCAGGGGCGCATAAGGTACCCGGCCCATTTGGCATTATTATAGGATTGGTTGGGATATATGTGGTGGCTGAAGGAATCTGTGTTGCTAGGGGTCACTTCATGCAACGGGGGTGGGCGCGACAGCCCCACTATTTGTATCTATGTGGCCTAGACCTTCGCACTAGAAAGACCCAGATCAATTAGAAGAACAACCATTAACCCCGAATTGCAACCCCGTTTCCTCACAGGGTTAATTAATGCTGTATGCTGCGGCAGCGGTCCGGGATGTGAGTGTCTATGTATAGGGGGGGTTACCCTCTCAGGTCCCGGGACGAGTCTATGTCCCACATCCGACTTGAATACACTGCCTCGTTCAACCTTCTCGAAACTCCGTTCTTAGGAATGCGTGCTGTCGTCTCTTCATTCTGCCTCGATTCGAAGTCTGGACAAAGCGTCGTCTGAACTCGCCCAGGTTTCTTCCCGCTATGGCTGCGTGAGTGTATTATATCAAGCCGTGACGCTTAGCGGGCATCGAACTAAGGGCCCTCGCTATTCGCGAGCCGGCCAAATCCCCGCGGGACTCGGCCGAATGTGCATATGTTTCCCATGAATTAACGTCATCAAGGTTCATTCTGAACCGACCGAGCGCTATGTAAGCAGCGCTGTTACGACCAAAAGAGTGCTATGGGGCCGCCTCTTCCGTTTCCGCGCATGGCAGGGCCTGATATCCCCTCTGTTCCTCCGCCGAATGCAGACCGTGCAGCCCCAGAATGCGACGCCGACCAAGACGAAAAAGCCCAAGATAATCATGACGACGTGCTCTCCGATCCAGTTAAACAAGTTGATGTCCCAGTTGGACCAGGTGCCGCCCTTATCTGCGTAAAGAACACCCACGGATCGGTATCGGGCCGCCCCTCCATCAATACGCGGTACAGCGGGTCGTAGCCGTTGCCGTCAAAGCCGTCGACGATACCATCGCTTGATAAAAGCGAGTAGTACTTCTTCCAGATGGCCGTAGCGAATCATTGTCCGCCTTGGTAGTTGATAATAACAAAAAGGAGAATCCAGTTCCACTTATATGCTATCAGTTTTTCCGTAAGCAGGTGCCAGTACAGATGGTCGGGCTGGCCACCCGTAATGTTATTACTGAACGTTTCCTTATTACCGTCTGTGGTAAAAGCTGGGATATATGTCAAGGCATCAAGTTTTTCGGCATATCCCTGGTAAGAAAGGCGCGGAGTGTTAATTGCAATGACCGAGAAGGAATAAGACGAGCTGGATACGATACGGAAGGCTTATATTATCTAAATCCAAATAAATGCCGCCATAATAGCGCAGCATGAAATAGCGTAAGACGTCGATCCTCTAGATCGGGAACTTATAGCTATCGTAGGTTTCGAAGAACCAGGGGTATTCGTCCTCGTTGAACGTCCTCGAATTTTCAAGGGTCCATAGCTTGATCGCCGGGAAAGCATCAGCAACGGATCGCATTTTCTGCTTAAACCCGAAGGCCGTTTTACCTTGGTTTCCTAGTCTGGGTGGAGTCTAATACAAGTATCGTGTGCGGCTTGTTAATGGGCCGGTAGCGCATTGTCCTAAAAGTTTTCCCAGTTGTAAAAGATCCGTTGGATTATCTTGGGAACCACGGGCGTACGCGGGTCCGGCGTGGTGGTATTGTGCTCGAGGGCAACCTCGAGCTGGGTGATCCTCGCGCCCGTATGGGGTCTGAATAATTGGAATTAATTCGCAAACGCAACCAGGCGCGAAGAGCTGAAAAATGAGGATGACGACCGGAGCTCGCCTGGGGCGTAGGTATGTCCGCACCACGCCCAGAAATGCCAGTGGTTACTTCATCCTCGGATGCGAAGATAGTAACCTATGTTGCACCCCTAAAGATGGACAAATGCAAAGAGGAGGCCGGATAGCGAAAGGGTTTCTGTGGATGGTGACATGCCAGAATCGAGAACAGAGAGAAAAGCATCAGGAAAAGCTATGCATGTGGCAGCTGGCAGAGAAGGTGATCGAAATCATTGAATCCTCGAGCTGGAAAGGACGTTTGCCATGTGGCACGTTTTAAAAATAAATGGTCCATGTAATAGGCATTTGGCACTAAGACACTAGTCGGCACTGAAGGGTGGTTTAGTCGGTGGTGGCTTCAATGGAGTTAACGTCTGTACTTAGGTACTTAACCGGAGGAACACATACATACGCGGAAGATAAGCGCGCGGCACCAACGAATTCATAACCGAGTCAAGCCTGTTTCCATGTTCTACTGTCGGTTTTGTATGTCTATAGACTATTAGCTAGACCCAAATATGTTGAGAATCCTGGGTAGATAGATACGTGCAAGCAACCTTGATTAATCAATCCCAGGGCGTCCCAGACGAAAGAGGGCTGTGCTCGGCTTGCGAGGTATGTAAGGAGTCGATGCTAGATCGTCGGCTTGCTCGGAGGATAATATTTTGCAGTAAGGAGCACTGGCAACATTGCATTTACTACGCGTAGGTAATCTCTCCCTTCGCCTTACTATTTATGTGTATAAATTTGGGAGACTTGCCCAATGGCATTAAGCATCCTCCGCGCCGTGGTGCAATATACGAATCCGGCACTTAAACGAGGCCAGGCCGCCTCCAGAAGGTGTAACCAACTGCGTGCCGATCGTGGAGTTGTTAGGGTAGCTCAGCTATAATAGCTGGGTTCATTAACGGCTTTGTGGGGTGCATGCTGTACTGTAGGCTAAATAAGATAGGGCTGAACCCCCTCAACTCTACAAAGTAGAACAAACCTGCATATCTGGAACTGCGACCCAGCCGTTCAATAGTAACTACGATATTCGTAACAATATGAAATCGCGTGCTTTTATATATACCTACACATATATATTCCCGAAAAGCGTCTTGGTCCGGTGGATCCGGGGCCGCTTACAATTACGATCCCGCACCACCGGTACGACCCATGATTACCGAGCCACGGTCTGCATAAGCGTTGATTCCGGCTACCGAAAATTATCATTGGTTCCAATTCGGCGGTAACCGTCTGATGACGATCATTCTCTAGGAACGGAGACACAGCATTTTTAAATGCCAATGCTGAACTTGTGGTGGTCCTCTTAAATGTACCCTCTACCTACTATACTTCGCAGTGATGTATGTTACTTGGACTTAGGATAACTATATCTTCCAGCCTATCTTTGTTGGTGCCCTGTTGGCATTCGCCTAACTCAATGCGGCTAAGTTGCACCGCTTAGTGCTATGTAGAAAGTGATCTTCAACCCCAGTATTCGCGAAATTCCCCCCTTGCTTTTGAGCCCACTACAGAGGGTTCATATGCTTTTTCATTGGATCAAATAACGAAGCCGAGACCCCATGGTGATCTTAGCATATGTGATACCGGCGCGCTATCAAGCGAGTTGCCGAAGGATGAAAGTTTAAATGGGTTTTGGCCGCTCCTATGATGAAACCGATAAGTGATTATATTTTAGGTTGCAACATAACAAGACCCTACCCGACGGCCGCGGCTCATCTGCGATGGCCTGTCATCGATGGATTGTCAGAACATTGCTGCACCAACACTCGTCCTGACGCTCACCTTCAGTTGGTAGGTTTCCCTTTATTGTTGAGAAAGAATGGATCACCATGTCTTTCTTGCCGGTCTTAGACCGCCTCAAAAGTCCAGTCTTCAATACAAAGGAGGACGCCGATTTGCCAATCCCTGGCTGGAGAGGTAATGATTTCACCTTCCCCTAGTCTTCGTAAGTGCTCGTATAGCTGGTTGATGACCGCGCCAGCGGGCCCGATAGCGTCCCCTGGCCAAGGGAGTTCGTTCGGTACACTGGAACCGCACTGATTATGGATCCCCGCGCCAGTACGCTCGATCGTGAAGGTCTCGGAAGTTTACCCAGCAAGGAACATGGTTCAGGACTTCTTTTCATTCGTACCTGTTTTCTCGGAGCAGGTCGGTCTTCTTGCGACGGTAACTTTGAAGTGTGGGCAAGAGGGACAAATCTCTGTAATAGATAGGTCCGGTGGACTCCGAGTGGCCTCCAGACTAACAAGAGCGTCTCGCTCAACGCAGACCTCTCTGGTACTTCTCGTATTACAGGGGTTCAATGCCTTGTCCTTGATCAGGTTTCCGTCGTGGCAGTAGTACCATTGGTTCCAAAAGAGCAGTGGGCCTTCATGGAGGATGTACCAGTTGAGCCAGGAATCCCCTCTAAATAGCGTCGCCCGTCATCGCCGTTCCAGTCGAAGCTGTCAGGGCCATGAGGCTCTCGGGGGCCCGGATCCCCAGCAAGACACGATGGAGGCGGTGTGAGGGTCATGATTTACTAAGAAGGGCTGAAACAGAAAGCGTACATGAGACGGTAATCCTCGGGGCTCTGGGCATCGAGCCCCTCCATGTACTCCAGTCGCCTCTCAAAAACCAGTCACTCTCGTCGTCAAAGTAAGTCAAGGTTCCTATACTTTGAATCTCGACGCTCATGCTCTATAACAAAGCGCCAAGCTCGTTCGTGCAGTGGATGCCTTGGGATCCCGCGGCTTTAACGATTCTGTAAACCTCTTTCGAGATGATGGGAAAACGGTTTAAGACGCGCAGTCCCTGTATGACTTGGCTGCGGAGCTTCTCCCCGTTTTCGATTTCGGCGGGAATACCATAATCCTCCAAATACATATGAGGCGATTTTAGTCACAACTTATCAATAAGTACAGTCGGTACATATCTCGGGGACTAGGCTTTTTAGCCATCCAAAGTTTGGGATTGAGCTGCTAGTGTGGGCAAGCAAGTGGGCATCCGGGAAGGAATTTTGTGCTGCGAACGATGCGATACTTTTGCTGTACGTCGCAGCAAGGACAGCAAGTCGGCGACTTGTGAGTGCTAGTTGGAAGACGTCTGGCACCGCCAGGTTTTGGAAAACGGCGATAATCGCCTCGTCGGGGAGAGGCAGCATATCTTGGGGTGGATTAGATAATCAGGAGAGGAGAACAGCTACTGGCGAGGCTGCTAGGTAAACCAAATCCGAAGCTGAGGTACAAGCTGCGTGAAGAAGGGTCTAGGACACACGCGTCTTACTCTGCATAATGCCCTACTGCAACACTGCAACGCGAAGTGCACGTGGTGACGTCTTGAGGCTTACGTGCTTACCGAAGGGTGATACGGCGGATTCCATGGCCCCCCTGAAATTGATGCTTTGCGACCAAGGTAGCTATTCTAGCGGACTGATTGGCGCTCCGAGCGACGAGCACAATAATGCAACGTCGTACCTAACTTTCGAGCCGGCTTCTTACTGACTACACAAATGCCTCGTAGGACAAATATATACACGAGTTTCGTTTGGTCGGAAGCTCAAGAAACTCATTCCCGGATAACTCAGCGCTTCCAGGGACCGGCCCTGAAGACTACGCTTCTTAAGCTATCGCCGTACATGCTCTGGCCCAGCAGGTCTGCGGTTCGGATTGAAGCAGCCTCGCCGAGTCAGCATAACACACATGGGAAAGTAATAATGCATTATGCGCGATGAGAGAGAACTGTCTGAATATGTCTGAGGGGCATGGCTCCTAGTATTGAGTTGACAAAATTGGCAAGGAATAAGGCAGGCCACGCGGCGTGCCCTTGTAATAGCAGGTATACATTTAAACTTCCGAAGATATGGCTGACATCCACAACGCAAACTGGGACGCCCTATGAAGCCACTGGATATACACCGGTATATCTATAGCCTATCATGCGCAGCTGATTAACAAGTGCAGGTCTAAAATAGCGACATCATTGCTCCTAACGGGATGCCAAGGACAGCCCTCGGCATATAAAACACTCACTATTGTTGCACTTTCTGCGTAATATGCAATTCTGATATGAGAGTGTTATTTCGGCCCTTGTCGTCTATGATACTGTACCTCTTGAACCTTTTATTCGATAAAGGACGGCTGTTAGGGCGATGGGGTTGGGGTTGAGATTAAGGCAAACGCATAATAAGCAACATCTTGACGACATCTTCGCCAGGGGTACATTATCGGAAACCTACCACTGAGCGTATGCAAAACATGATGCTGCCTGACCTTATCCGCAGACCAAAACTTAGAATAGGCCCGGGGCTCTGGGATACTTGTTGTCGTAATTTCTATCTCGCCGAAGTTTCGGCTGCTTTCGTGTGCGTATCGGTTTCTCTTCAAACATAGGAGTGGAGACGGCATTGATTGCCTGTATCATAGCCCTTTAAACTCTCATCCGTACAAGTTATCGTCCTTACCGGGACGGGAACCCAGAGAAGGAGAGCCGGCTATGAATCGCATGGACTTGTCGAGGATCATAATAGTGCACGCCATAATGAAGCTTTCGTCTCATGCGTTTGAAAACAGAGAATATGAGCACTGCGTCGACGTGTTTCGCACATTGGGGTCGCTGGTGATTTATATTCGAATCTGTTAGGAGGTTCGGATACCCAAATGAGCAGAGACTTTCGATAGACTCCCTAAATACATCACATCCAAACAGGGTATCTCCGCGAACACCATGAAACGCAGCCGTCCTCAGATTTCTCTTCCCCTCCCCCCTTCCTTCCCGTCCGACCCAACACCCCAAGTAGCGCCACCTACACAGTAACAGCGTCCACGGCCCTGACGACGAACCACCGAACCATGAGCTCATGCAACCAGGCGCCGACGCGGCTCTCGAGCACGGTAGGCGCGCCGTCGGCGCGCCTCCAGAGCACCGTCTCGTTGACGAACCTCAGCTCCGCACTCCCCTCGCCCTTCTCCCCGTCCCGGTCCTCGACGACGGCGACGACGATGACGCCCTCGGGCCTCGGCCCGCTCCAGCCCTCGGGCGGCGAGAGCCTCAGGACGGCGACGGCGGCGCCGTCGGCCGCGCGCCGCTCGGCGACGACGTAGACGCCGCAGACGCGGTCGCCGACGGCGAAGGCGCAGGCGTCGAGGTACGGCGCCTCGAACGACGCCGCGGCGTCCCCGGCGGGCATGAGGCGCCGCATGAGCACCGCCTGCGGCGTGCGCGTGAACAGCCGCATCGACGTGCGCAGGAAGGCCGAGACCATGGCGTCCTTGTCCGCCTCGCTCACCTCTGCGTCCGCGCACGCGCCCGCATCCGCGTCCAGACCGAGGCCGAGACCGAGACCGGGACGGCGCCTGACGAATTCGGGCTTCAGGCTCGCGACCGGGAACGGGTGCGAACGGACGGCCTCGCGCGCCACCACGACCCCGGCGTCCGCTTCGGACGCCATCACCTCGTCGGGGAGCGGCGCGAGCGTGCCGGCCAAGATCCCCTCGCCGTCGCCGTCTTTGGCGGACCCGGATCGGGGTGACCCGACGCGCGTGGGCCGCGCCTCGGTGCGGCGCCCGAGGGAGCGCTTCGCGAGCGCCAGGTACGCGGCGGGCGCGGCCACGCAGACGACGAGGACGACTGCGGTGGTGGTGCGGGGATTTCTGGTGCCCACTGCCGCCCACCACCGGTGGAGATGCGGATGCGACGAGAGGGAAGAGCCTCGCCCCAGGCCGAGGGTGGATAGCGGCATGGTGGGAATGGTGGTGATGGCTGTTTGGCACGATGGGGAAATGGAGATGGATAGGTAGATGGGCTGGGTGCTTGGATTCGTTATGGACCCGCTGGAATATGAGATCGATCAATCACCCCAGACCTCAATCGAGGGTACGAGTCAGTGTAGCTACCAGAAGGAAAAGGAGAGAAGTAAAATGAATGCGATGGGCGACGGGATTCCTGGACAGATCGCCCAATTCGATACTCTCAATTATATTCAAAAGTCCGAGAATAAAGTTCATCGGCGGGCAAACCGATGGAACCTCGCGGAACGGTTGCGGCTGAGGTGGCTACATAGGCCAAATTACTTGTACGAGTAAAGTTCGACGATAGTAGCTCGGGATAGGTCGGCTTGGCGTGCCCGTTCCTTGGTGTTAATCATGCATCATATCGCTCGGGCTTGGCTTGTGGCCCCACCGACGAGGTTGTTGGAGAACGCGAGGGCGGACGTGTTGTGATAACCATCCATGGTCGAGAAATCGAAAGATATGCCGGGAGAGCACCTTATTCAGTGGAAGACGAAGGAATCCCGTGGCTAATACCGTACTTCCAATCTCGGTATGGACGTTGAAGCGTATTAAACAAATATATCCTATCGATCGAGCAAACGCGCGCAACCACGCCGAGATATACAGCCAGCCGCCCATTTCCAACACGCCTTTCGATATATAAAATACAAGCAAATCTAACCCAAGTCGAGGCAAACAACAGACATGTAGCAGCCACCCCTCTACCGCATTAAGCGTCAACACGATCCAACGTATCAAGTGGAACATAGCCTTCCTCCTTCTTACTCCTCCGGCCCAAGACGGCAGCCGCGGCATCCCTGACGCGCATGATGGCGCCGCCGAGGAAACCCCAGCCGCGCCCGCGCCTCTTGATGCCGCCCTTGTCCGAGCTCTCGAGCAGCGCGTCCTCCATCCACCGGGGCCGCCGCCAGAACTTCAGCAGCAGGGAGCTCATGACGACGCTGACGCTGCTGCAGGCCATGGCAGCGCCGGCGGCCATGGGGTGCAGGTGCAGGCCCAGAGGCAGGAAGATGCCCATGGCGAAGGGCAGACCGATGACGTTATAGAGGCAGGCCCAGGCGAGGTTGAGCTTGATGCGCCAGAAGATGGTGCGCGAGAGGTTGAGGGCAGCAGGGATGTCCATGAGGTCGTTGGGGCGCATGAGCACGACGTCGGCGGCCTCCATGGCAACATCGGTGCCGCTAGCCATGGCAATGCCGACGTCCGCGGTGGCGAGCGCGGGCGAATCGTTGATGCCGTCGCCTACCATGGCGACACATTCGCCCTGGGCCTGAATCTGGCGGATGATCTCCTGCTTCTGGTCCGGGGAGACGCCGGCGTAGACATTTTCCGCGGGGATACTGACTAGCGACGCTACGGCAAGCGCCGTGGACTGCTGGTCGCCAGTCACGATTGCTGTTTTGATGCCCATTCGGTGCAGGACGGAGATCGCTGCGACAGCGCCATCCTTGACGGTGTCTGAGAGGCAGAGATGACCAGCATACTTGCCGTCGATAACAATGAAAATGCTCGTGGTGCCTGCGGACGTCGATTTAGATCCGGTCGCCTTCGAGTTCATCTCCTCTGAGGCCGCTACTGCGGTGTCTGGCACCTCAACATCATGCTCGCGGAGGAAGCGAACATTTCCGACGAGAACATTATAGCGGGTGCGTTCCGCGCTCGAATGCGGCTCTACGACTGCACTTATACCCTTGCCAACGACTGCTCTGAAATCGCCAATGCTGCCGTCGATAGTTCCCGCGGCGTCTAGTCCCAGCTCCGTGCGTGCAGCGTCCAGAATAGCTTTCCCGACTGGGTGTTCACTGCCCATCTCGGCTAGTCCCACAATGGCCCACCAGAGCCGCCGACGCCACTCGTTGTTCTGCCATATAGACGTCAAGCTCGAAGACGCGACGCTCATCTTGCCGTAAGTGATGGTTCCGGTCTTGTCAAGCACCACCTGTGTAATCTTGGTTGTCCTCTCGAGGGCGGCACCTCCTTTAATCAGGATTCCGTTTTCTGCCCCTATTCCAGTGCCTACCATGACTGCGGTCGGCGTTGCCAAGCCCAAGGCACATGGACATGCAAATACGATGACTGATATGCATAGCTTCACACAGACCATGAGCTTGCCACCGCTTTCGGCCTGGAGGAAAATCTTCGGTGGGTTTGGCAAAGCGTGACTGAGAATCATCCAGACGGTAAAAGTCAACAGACCCAGGAGAAGGATGGTGGGCACGAAATAGCCCGCGAGGGTGTCGGCCAGCCTTTGGATGGGGGCTCTGGTAGTTTGCGCATCTTGCACCAGCTTGACGATTTGGCTGAGCTGGGTGTCGCGGCCAGCCCTGGTGACTCGAAAATCGACCCGGCCATGTCCGTTGACCGTTCCGCCGATAACACCACTTCCTTTTGTCTTTTGAACCGGAATTGCCTCGCCGGTTACCATGCTCTCGTCTACGTAGGTTTCACCTCGCACAATTACGCCGTCCGCAGGGATCTTATCCCCAGGACGGATAATCACGATGTCGCCGACCTGAATGAGCTCGGTGGGGATCACTTTCTCTTCCTCGGCGTTCCCCTCCACGGCAGACTCCTTGGACTCACCCGTCCCAGCACCAGCCTCCCAATTTTCAGCAGCTTTCTCAGCTGCGATGGGGTCTGCGTAGATGGTGGCCATAGACGGTGCTAGTGACATAAGCCTAGAAAGAGCCTTCGAGGTTTGGCCCTTCGCACGGTTCTCCAACCAGCGACCGAGGGTAATAAATGTGATGAGCATTGTACTAGTGTCGAAGATGGTGTTAGGCCTCGTGTGAGGCGGGAACAGGACCGAGACGACCATGGCGAACACGCTGAAGAAGAAGGCCGAAGAGGTACCAAGCACCACGAGCACGTCCATGGTAGGGGATCGGTGCTTGACAGATTTATATGCCGAAATGTAAAACCGCTTGCCAATGCCAAACTGTACGGGTATCGTTAGAGCCAAGCAAATCACATCGCCGAGAAACAGACCCGGAACGAGTTCCAAGCCTCCAAAGTCGAGTATGGGAAGGACCATGGGAAAGATCATGCCAATGAAGAAAACGGGGATCGCAAAAGCCAGGGAGACTTTGAATGCCCTGTGCCATTCCTGGATCTCCCTCGTCTTCGCCAACGACTCGAGCTGAGCATTGTTGTCGTCGTTGTCGGCCACCAGCGCATTGTACCCCAGCTTTTCAACGCTGTCGACTATCGTGCGGAGTCCCGTGACACTGGGCTGATGAGAAACAGTGAGCCTTGAAGTAGCCAGGCTGAGTTTGGCCGAGCCGACACCGGGTAGCTCGAGGAGGGTGTGTTCGATGCTCTGAGCCGCTGCAGCATCCGGGTTGCCGTATACTTTAAACTGCGCCGTGGAAGATGCCGAGGCATGGTCCGCAACGTCGAATTGGGTCGACAAGACTTTGGCATCGAAACCCCTATCCTCGATAATTTCGACGATCTTCTCCGCCGATACCTTGACTGGGTCGTGAGTGATAACGGCTCTTTCGGCCAACAAGCTAATGTTGAACCGCAGGATGCCATCAAGCCCAGAGAACCCGCCCTCGATCGCAGAAGTGCAAGCGCCACAGGTCATACCCTCAATCGCAACAGTAATCGTGGCCACGGACGGCCGCGCGTCATCGTCCTCGGCCACGTTTCTTCTCGTGGGTTTACACTCTTCGCTGTCTACCAAAGTGGCGCCAAACCCCCTATCCTCAATAATTTCCAGAATCTTATCGGTGGGCAACAGTGCAGGATCGTGTTCAATGACGGCTCTTTCGGACAGTAGCGATATGCTGAAATGCTTGACCCCCGGAACGTCCGCGAAGCCGCCTTCAACAGCTGAGGTGCAAGCGCCGCAGGTCATGCCCTCGACGGCGATGGTCGTGACGGTAGTAGCAGGCAGATCATCGTCTTCGTCAGCAGCGTCGTAAAGCAGCTGGTTTTCGGGTCTGAGAATCGGAGATGGTAAGTCTGTCGACAGGACTTCGGCTTCGAAGCCACGGTCCTCGATGATGTCTCGAATCTGCTCGGTGGAGACGCGACTCGGGTCGTGCATTACTACGGCTCGTTCCATGACCAAACTAACGGAGACATTTCCAACACCGTCGACGCCCTTGAAGCCCGCTTCAACAGACGAAGTGCAAGCACCACATCTGATAGCAGAAGACGCATCAGCCAGATCTCGCCGCAAAAAATTGGGACGCGGTAACATCATATGGAAGGGAACTCACGTCATGCCACCGACTCTCAAAGTCGTCGTAGCCCATCTCGGTGTTCTCGGCGTCTGCAGAGAAGACGGCCCCCGATCTCCCGGTGGAACTCGAATATGTGCGGGTGCCATCGCGCAGCGATCTAGCAGGAATTGGAGGAAAAATGTCTAAGGGGGGAAACTATGTATGGAGAAGATAGGGGGAGTTATGTACTTTAAGAGAAGCGGTTCCGCGTTGCGGGCTATACAAAGGACGGCATAGTACTATGGGAATATCTGGACAAAAATGGCTATTACTAGGAGAGAAAGCAATTGACAAAGCGAAGGTTATTAATGTGGATTTATCAGCCGCCCAACGACGGGGCACCGGGCAAGTGACTGGAAACGTGTCGCTCATATATCCGAAAGTGTTTGACCCGAGCCAGGAGGGGATGGATTGTTGAAGTTTGTTTCGCGGGAGGAGTTTTGCTACCTAGCGGGTATTCCGTTTTGGGTTGGCGGATGTCAAGGGGGGTTACTCGGCTAAAACGGGTTGTTTCCCAAGGCCTATTTGCTTCTAGTGTGTACCGTGTTAGATTCACCGTGCGGTTTGGGACTACCCGAAGGTTATGAATCGGGTAAATGTTGCGGTAACTGGTTTAGTGCAGCGTGTGTGGCTCACTGTCACAAGTGCCCGTGGCGCTGTGTAAGTCGTATTAATAGTCTTATCTGCAGGAAGAAGATCATGGACAACAACATTGAGAGTCTTCATTTGTACACCGGAAAGATCAGATGATTTACGCCGCCTAGCTTACAAATGTAAAGGTGAGTTTGAGAGGAGGGGAGAAATTACTTCTAAATGGATCTTCACGTGGTACCGCCTCTTCAGCTTTATCAGCTGGATTAGTGTGGCGTCGAGAGGCTTCTTACGGCAGAAGCAGAGGAATAAAGTCCCCCGAATACGAGTATTGAAAGTGCAGACCCACGTGGATGCTATTTCAGGACCTAATCCGACAACTAGTGTAGCTGGGTCTGGTTTGCGCCGCCAGCAATACTACGTAATATATTGATTGGGCTGGGCAACCCGGTAGTTGATGCCGTGCTGATTCCTCACTAACGTAGCTGCAGAGAGGGACCTTCATCACACACACGGTACACTGTGCTTTTTTCTTTCGATAACGGAAGGCCTGGCGAACACGTTGCTTGGCACCAAGTCCGGACCTTCCTTAATTCAACTTCTATCCACTATGGCACTATCGCAAGTGCCCGAAGCTGCCGAGATAATCTCTGCCCCTCCCACTAAAGCGTTAGTCTCTTTTTGGCCTAGCGCCGAAACTTAGGCCGGACTTCTGGAGAAGCAGCTCAAAACCGTCATGACACAGACACAGACATAGAATAGACAGGTATAGGCACCACCACTCCAGCCAGACCATTCCTGTTCTGCAGCTGTTTCACTTAGCAGGAGACCATATACTGGAGGGAATATCCAATAGTTTTGCTTTGTGAAGAGATTCCAGCACCGAAACAAGAAGTACCTGCGAACAGACTCACCACTCTCATTAAATCACCGCAGAACTCACTCGTTGGTTCCATTGGCGCACCTTGAATTCCTTCCTAGTTTAACCCCCAGCCTCGTGAGCCGATCCGGGTCCCGATTCAGCCTTGCGTTGAAGATCGTCACCTCCGCCACCATGGAGCAGACCAAAGCCCTAAATGCTCTCGAGGTGTGTCTCCCAGTCGTAGCAACACGCATATGTCTCATACAAAACTAACAAACAACCCAGCCCTTCCTGGCACTGAGCAAATCAGCGACGTCGCCCCGGGCGGCAGCCGACCTGGTCACGCAAGCGACATCCAACCCGAACACCTACGTCTTTGCCGAGCTACTCCAGGCGCCGCAGATCCAGGCGCTCTCCCAGGCCCCCGAGTACGCATCGCACCTGCGCCTGCTCGAGATCTTCTCCTACGGCACCTACGAGACC
>QJNY01000602.1:0-45288 GCA_004155945.1 Monosporascus sp. mg162 | reverse complement strand
CAGCACTGAGGCGTTACCCACCGTCATGCGATCATTATGTTACGGCTGCACCATACCGTTGCGCCAGGGGCAAAAGATTGGCGGAATGATCGCAATTGTGGTAATCATTCTAGTGCTTGCAGCTGCATATATACTGGAGCTGTCTCGGTACTCCCAATCCGTAATAGTTATGTACGTATCCCGTAAATCCTAAGATCTGCCGGATATCGGTAACGGTTACCTTATTAAGAATGGGCCAGTTCTTGACTACTTCTAATTTGGAGTTTTGGATTTGAATTTAATCGGAGATAAGAGTAAATCTCAAATAGTTTAGCTTTTGCGTATGCTATACACTTTTGGCTGGGTTAATTCGAATGTTTGCTTCGTCTAAAGCTTTAAAAACTTGGAAAATATGCTTTTTATACTTTTCCAGCGTTTCGGAATAGATAAATATGTCGTTGAGGTAGACAAAAACATATTTATCTAGGGATTTCCTAAGTATGGTTATAATTAGATGTTGAAAACTGGGGGAAGCGTTAATATCTTCCGGCTGTAATAATTAAATTTAATATAATATAAGACAAAAAAACCTAAACAGCGGTCGGAAAAAAGTGCAAGTTAAAAAAAAAACAAATATTAATTAGTTAGTTTTATATAAATTCGAAAGTTAAAAGTACCAGAATATCTTATGTATTACCGGCCCATAGTAGGCGAAGCTCTAAGGAGTCCTAAAAACGCTCGAATCAAAAAAGGTAAATAAAGTCCAAGAAAGTCCGGTTAAGGGAAATCTTTTTAAGGATTAATTTTATAGATTTGTATGGGGATTTGCATAACAAGGGATAATGCAGGGCACCTCGATTTTTTTCTGCCCCCCCAAGCCTGGGATTGTTTTTATTATTTTGCAGCGTCGTTAAAAGCCTTTCGCTGTAAAAAGGGAGAATTAAAATGGAATAGGGTGCAGGAATAAATGCAGCTATTGCTGCAGCAGCCATTACAGCTGCTATTGCCAGCTACTGCAGCTGCTATTGCCAGCTACTGCAGGTACTATTGCAGCCACAATTTCTACCTACTTCTATCTGCTTTACTACTGGGCATCTCGGCAATTTACTCGGCTATGGCAGTAGGTCAGCGATGGTCTATAAATTGCTGCTAACCTAACAATTCTTGTATGCAGTTTCCTATAGCATCAATGGCTCCAGAGATAGTCAAGAAGTCTCATTATTCTTCCTAAGCACTAATCAAGATGTTCTGCGTACAGCAACTTCCATAAGCCCTGTCCTAATTCACTATTACCCATAAATGGACGGTTAAACAAAACGAAAAAACCAAGACGTTAAAATAACGTTACGTTACCATTACGCTAATAACGAAAACTTATAAGTCGATATTATCCTTACTTTCTAACAAAACATAAATAACTCGAAATTATCTATCTTTAAACGTTTACCATTGTCGTTAATCGAAATACCCCGATCTGCTGTTAATTACGAAATTCTAAAGCGGCTTTATCAGAAAAAAGCCAAAACGGCGATCGACTTCGTTACAGTTAATGCCAAAATCAGGTACGACAAAACGTATAAACCACTATCGTTCGACGTCAGTAACGAAATTTACCTTAAATTACATAGTAACTACTATCATCTTAACAAACCGCTACGCAAATAATTATATTAATGCATAAAACCACTTACTATAGTTAAGAAAGTTGGCAACCTCGTATACGAACTAAACTTCCCACGTTATTAGCGAATACACCGAACAGTTTCCATTATACAACTTTTGCCGGCGCTAAAAGGCAAAAATCAGTTTAACCGTCGACGCTCATCTCCAAAAGCAGTCATTATCGAAAGAGGCGACAACGAATAACATTTCTATAAAATCGAAAAACTTCTCGACCGGCGAGTTGTCTCAATCGGAAAAAAACCGGAACTCCAATATTTCGTACGCTAAAAAGGATATTCCGCCATAAATAATATATAATACCCACGAACAACACTTATATAAAACGCCAACCAGCTGGTAAAAAAATACGACAAAATATAAACTAGATACGAAAAAACATTTTCGACAACTTAAAAACGCCATAAACAACGTAAACAACGCCGTTAAACAAAACGACGATCAGACAACTCGAAATCCCAAACCCGAATAAAAAATTATTGATAGGATATCCGAAATAAATATTAAAGTAATTCTGCTTTTAAAACTATCAAATTAATTACGGTTGTTTACGCCCGCAACACCCGAATTAATAACGCACCCCTCTTTTAAATCTTTTTTTTACAAACTTCGAACCTTACAGCCCATCTTACTTTATCAATTTCATTTTGGCACTCATTATTAAATTTTTACTTTATCGATTCCATTTTAACTTTTACATTTATCATTAATTCCGTCGCATATAACGTTCAACGATATCATTCTTTCACTTATATTATTTTCATCGTTATTAATACCGTTTACTTTAGTTATTACTACTAAATTTATCCAATAAATCATATTTGCATATTACTAATAATTTCGTTCTAAAACTTCGGCAACCGCAAATATAGCACCAAATATAACGATCTTAACGATACCAAGCATATTCAATACGGTCGTTACCTACAGTAACAACGTCAATATCAAAAAAAAAAAAAAATACCGAAAACCAAGCGTTAAAAATATCAGCATTATATATTCACTATACCTAAATATTCGAAAATAAAAACGTTCGCATATAACCTATATAAAATACGATAACGAAACGTACTTTTCCGTTACTAATCCGAAAGATAATCGGCATAATAACGTCGACGCCAAAATACTGGCGCCACGTTATCGCCTATTATCTACCTTGCGACAACGGCAATCCTAAAAACATAATTATCTAACTTACCAAAATTATTTTAAGCGCTTAACCTAACGAAATTCGTCTCTACAAACAATTACGCAATATACTCCGTAACGTCTATATCGAAAGACAAAATAAAAACTAAGTTCCAATATTAATAACGTTACCAAGTCCGGAATTAATCGAAGCCGTCAAAATTAACGGAAACGTAAAATTTTATAAACGTTTACCCGAAACTATCGTTACCTTATTACACTATACCGGCCTAACATTTATAACAATACCAACAAACAAACGGGTTATCCCTTAATATTAGGAAACGTTCTTTACAACGTTCGACAATATCAAGCCTATGGTATGTTCTATACTACGTTTCCCGACTGCAAATACCAGATCTTTATCGTCCGCCGTAACGTTACCATATTGACAACCAAGATCTAACCCAACTGCACAAATAACTAATTTATCAATAACGCTACAGCCGACAACGTCGTAACCTTAAATAACTAACAAACAAATATGCCTCCCTTAAATAAGCCCATTGCCAGTGACAAAGGCTACTGAAATTAAACGACCGAAACGACAAACGCCACAGCCACTTCCGCAACTATCGACTTAACGGCAGGCGACATTACCGCCAACGCCATAAACCAATCAAACATCATCCGGGGCATTACAAGGTTTAGGAATCGTCAGCATTTTCGACCTACTTTAACGACTTACGACCGCCGTTAATCGCATAAATTCCCAAATCACAAATCTTCAAGATAGCATCAACAATATGGAACAAAACTTAATCCGGCAGATCAACGACGCCACCGTCAGCAGAAACACGGTACAACGTCTAGCTGATAACCTCGACGAACAACAAGCCGAAGCTCGTAGCATAAAACGGGAAATCGAACGACTTAAAAAGGCGAACCGCATATACCGATAAAAACGATACAATAGCGCAAAAGCTAAGGAAAACGCTATCGCAAAAAACGAAAAAAATCCTGGATAACCCGGACATTTAAAACAATGCTAACGAAGCTATAAATATCCTTCAAATAACGAACGAAAACAACGATACAGCAAACGTCTCCGACTAAGCCATTAACTTCGCGGAATATAACGAACTTCCAGATAACGTCTTCCTTAATGACGACGGCTCGATACGTCAGTTAACAGAAGCAAAAGCGCTTAAACGAAAGCGGGATTCCCTAAATTCTTTTCAAGGTCAACTCGATAATCTCCTAAAGGAATCCAACGAATTTGTACGATAATAAGGCAATATTTAACAGTCAGCGGCATGCCGTCCACTTTTACCTACACACCAATTAGGTTTGCTCGAAAAAGTTACATCATACGACGAAAGCATCATTATTTTCGTTACAATAAGTTATTATTAGCATTTAAAACAACAAGACAACACTTTACGATAAATTATTATTAGCATTTAGGACATCGTAAACATGTAATTAACAATTAGCAACTGTCAACCGAAACGTTAACATGGGGTCATCGTCTTTTAACAATAACATCCTTCGGAAGGGGCAGATAATAGGCTCTAGCCTACATCATCACTACGTTATCGTACTAACGTCATACGGGTACGATAAACGCCAAGTCCATCTAGACACTCATTTCACTTAACTAGCAAAGATATCAATTCTACATCATCAATTATCACCTCAATAATTACCTACCATTCTAAATACCGTTTTATAATATCGTTTTTACTAGGTTCAAGAAAACTTATGCCTAACTGGGCTTTAAATTATTCGTCGGTTATTAATTAAGGAGCTATCAAAACGCAACAAACCTATCATACGACCACCTGGAAATATAAGCAGTATCCGACAAAGATTTTTAATTTGCAAGTAATAATAAGGCGAGGAATAATTCAATAATTTGTTCGTTAAAAAATTTACAAACTTTTCTCTTAATCGAAGAACATTGCCTTTAATTAAAGACTTAAATTAATAATTAAGAAGCGAAATTATCTGGTTGCTATTTATATAGGAAATTACTGGTTTATATATATTCTTCCTATTTTGCAGTTAGAGTAAATGTGTTTAGATATATTCCATATCTATCAAATCCAAGCATATCTTCCTGTGGTGGTTGTAAATAGATGTGCTCTATATCTATCAAATCTAAGCATAACCAGGTACATAAAGTCTTTAGCCGAGATTTATCCGTTGTACCTAAGTCTTTTAGAGCCATCTTAACAATCTTCTTGGCACATCCTTTCTCTACATTAGTTGGACGTAACACTAGGTTCATTTTCGCTTCTTTAATAAGCCGTTCCATATTATTAGTGTTAAGAAATGAGCAATTAAAGTTAAATAATTGGAATAGTTAAAAAATTGAGCCGTTTAATAGTGTAAGCTGTTTAATAGTGTAAATTACCTCATTAAAATCAGGCTCTATTTTTGAAGAATAGCTATACTATAGACGTAGCTATAACTAAAGCTTTAAAAAACATAGTATCTCCAGGTATCCCGCTAACCCGATTAGAGTAAAACCTACAAAAACATACTTTTCTCAAAAATAAGACCTGATATCAAGTTGTAATTTTTTGGCCTCGTTTTTCGCACTTCCATATAGATTTTCGAAAATCTATTTTGAAAATTAGCAAATAAGACAATAACAAAATTGTTTTATAAAATGATGACAATATAATTATGCGCGGTTTTAAATAAGGTTTTTAACTATATATATAACTTCCGAATCGGAGCTGGTTTGGTAAAGATATTAAAGATACAAGTTAAAATTCTCGTTCTAAGCAAACCTTTCATCCGGAACGCCCTCATGGCTGCGACGCAACAACCATAACCCGTACGGCCAAAAGAATAACTGTATGGGCTTCTCCTATACTGAATTACCCTTGGAAGGTCTATGGCAGAATGTTGCGACCGGTAGTTATTGCGTCGCGGCCATAAGGCGTTTTGGACTTAATTAACCCCAACATTCTTATGGCTGCGACGCAACAACCATAACCCGTACGACCGAAAAAATTAATATACGGACTTTTCCCATACAGAATATACTAGAGAAGCACGGTGCACGATAATACGACCGGTGGTTGTTGCGTCGCAATGATAAAAGCGTTACGGTCGTCCATTTCCTAGGTTTAAACTTGGCTGTATTGGCTGCAATTGTTACCTGAAAAAAATTAAAAAATTCCTATATATATATTAACTTATATTCGACTCGTATATCCGGTTTCATACTTAAAAGGCTTAAATTAATTACGTAACAGTTTCCTTTTATTCAAATATTTAGATTCTTTAAAAGAAATAGAAGGAAAATTAATAATTTTGGTAGCGACGCCTAGAACGGAACTCCTGTTCCCGCAACCTGACCTTAGACCTCGCTGGCTAGTTACGGGAATACGGCATTTAATTGGTTAATCTAGCGCCTTGGCGCAATACATTGAAAAACTTTGAAAAAAATTAGAGAACTAGCCAGCGAGGCCTAAGCTAGCTGAAGTAAGGTGTGAGACGTTACCGTAATTTTGTTTATAACAAAATGACGTTAACGTTTATAACGTATATAATTTATCAATTATCTTATTATATATTTAACTGTTTTATATATAAGCAAACTTTTAATATTTTATTTCATCGAAAACTAAATAAACCTTATTTTGCAGCTTATATAAAAAATAATAGTTTCGTTTTTATTACAAAAATAATTATTATAACTACGTAATCCGCTGTATAATATATTTCTTATAATTTTCGTATATTTTACATTAAGGTCGTTTGCAATTAATAGCGTAAAGTTTTCTATATCGATCCAGTTTTTTTAAGTACACATTTTCGTTTTATTCTTAATGTTTTTTTATTTATACAGCCAAGCGTTAACCGGTTATCTTTTTATTATCGCTTTTGTTGCGCGCGGAGAAGTAATTTATCGTCGCTTAATTTTTTCTATCCTTTGTATTTCTATAGCTATTAAGTAACAATAGGTCTAATAGGGTTCGCTTTTTAGGTACCTGCCTAAAATAGCTTCTTTATCTTTTTTATTTCTTGTTATATTTCGAATAAAGGTTGTAGTACTTTTAGCAGGAATTATATTAATGGTTTTTGTCGCTGGTTTTTTTTCGTATACTGGTCTTTGACGACCGCAATTTATTATTATTGCTCTTTTTAATTCCTGCATCGTCGCGTAATATGTCCGGGGTTTCCGCAGTTATAGCAAGTAATCGGATTTTTATCTTTTAGCTGGATAGCGTTTAATTTTATAGGTTTTGATTACGTTTTGTAGAAAGTAAAAGGCGTATCGCGCTTTTTTCTTTGATTGGCTTTAAACTATTCTCCTTTTAGAATATCCAGTTTTTTTTATGCGACGTACGTACTGTCGATTATCAATTTTGATTGTATTATTAAGGTATTAATCGAAGGTTAAAAATTCGTTTCAAACGGATTGAATTTTTTTTATTAAATTTTTTTTTGGATATCGTTCTTTAAATTACAATAAAGGTATTTATTATAATGTTGTCGTCGTTTTATCGAATCCTAGAGGCTACCTGTTTAAATAGTAAAGCGGATTTTAACGCGGACCCTTTTTGCTTAAGCTATAGCAACTTTTGCGCCGATTGTCGCTTTTCGTTTAGGTTACTATATATATTCTAGACTTTTTGTTCGAAATTGGCGTAGACGTCGAACAGTTTATTAATAGATTTATCTTTATTATCCTCGGCATTTTCTAGGTAATCTTTAAAAGTAAGTTCGAATTACTTTAGCGCATTTCTTTTTATATTTCCAGCAAATAGTAATAATCTTATTAATGTCGTTAATTAAGAAAAGTCGATAAAAATAAAAGAAAGCTTTAGCTTAAGTAAGAAATAGTCGTACGTTTTCTGTATGATTGTAAAATTTAAGGGTTTTTATTTTATATTTCATATCTTCGTTTATAAGTTAAGCTTAAAGCTGCGCGTTAGTTTTCTTTAAGGCAATCACTTTTTGCTTTATAACCTAGAAGCGTGTTGCGAACTGGGCGATAGTGTTTTTTTAAAAATCGACATAATAAAACGAATATTCCTTAAAGATTTAACGGTAACGTTATTACTAAATAAAAGCTTATAACGCATAACGGTTATAAGTTTAACCAATTGTTAAACCTAAGTCGTACAGTTTATATTAGTAATAATATCGTAAAAATTTAAGCAATAAGTAATAGTTGCGTTTGATAATAGCTGACATAAATCTAGATAACCAAGTTATATTGCAAGCTAATATTATATAAGCTATAGAAATATTAAATGTATATATTTTTAACGGGATTTCTTTAAATCCGTTTATTCCCTCGGATCCCTTGCAGTAATTTTCGTAGATCCGGGAATCCTTTTGGATCCATTCCACTAATTCGTTTGGATCCGTAGATCCATCCTGATCTACGTTACGTAACCTGAGGTCTTGCGTCGGAGATAAACCTTCATGTGCTCCGACCGTCCGTCAATAAGCCAAGCCCGTTAGGTCATAAGATTAAGAAAGGGTACTTGAAACTGTCCCTCCTGAAATAAAGTACAGCACCAAGGGCATTTGCACATCCGTCTAAGCGGACCAATTAACTGATCGACGCCGTAGCGAGGTCGAAAACAGCCTTTTTGCGGAGGGAGTGGTCAACGTAAACTGATCAAAGTTGGATTGCACCAAGAGCCTTCGGACCATAGCGTGCGTTGACGGCTCGAGAGGGGAATGTATGAACGAGTCAGCATCATCATTTCAAACGAAATGCTTCTATGGGCCTCAGAACTCGGCGCTCATAAACTCAAACTTCCGGCCTTTGTTCCACTACTAACAGTTATCTCCCTGCAGCTGACTTAACACCCACTGCACCCCCTCAACAATCGTCTCCGGATGGGTCAACTGCACATTATGGCCCGCCCCCTTTGGCGATTCAAGATACCGACCCGTACCCGAAAGGCTCAAAATCTCAGACTGCAACCCCCGGTCCTTTTCATCCCACGTCCTCAAAATCTCCAAATACGCCTCTCGCTCCGTCGCATTCCCATTCCCCAGCGTTACCCCCGCATCATATATCTTCTGCAAATCCGCCCGATTATCGCCTTTGATAACACATACCGGCCGCGTCCCCAGAAAGGGAGGATCTTGGTAAAGCTGCCCTTTGGTACCCAAGATTTGGAAACCTTTGGGATATTCGGCGAATTCGATGGCTGCTTGCTTTTGGAACGCGAAGCTGGATTCAGTGGCGCGGTACAGCTGCCATTCTTCTGGTGTTAGCTGGTTGGTTTTAGTGAGCCCGGTTGCACTTATACTGTCAACGCTGACTTGCATTACGGCGAGGGCTGGTTGGCGCCAGTCGAGGATTTCGAGGGTGTGCTCTTGGTTTGCTTCCACGAAGACCATCCCAGCGACATCATTGGGGCGAAGGGCAAGGAATTCACGGCTTAGAATCCCACCCCAGGAATGAGCGACAATGACATATGGTGGCGAGATGCGGGCCTGTTTGACAAGTAAGTCGAGTTCATGGGCGATTGTGGTTGCCGTTGGAGGATCCGGCGAGGGTTCACTTTCTCCATATCCGGACCGCTCGTAGGCGTAAACTCGGATGGTGGGACTGAGGAGACGCTCTACAGCTGCCCAACCTTTTTCGCTGCTTGCTAGACCTTGGATTATGATGACGACTGGGGCTTTTGGTTTCCGGTCTGGGCCACTGACATGAAGCCAGAGCTTGTGAGTGCCGATGTTGACAAGTCCAGCTCTCTCGCCGATATCCCATTTTTCGGCAGTATTTCTTGTCATGATCGGAAAAGCTTCGTATCCACAGCTTTGAGATGCAATTAAGTCGGGGACAGCAGTTACAGAACAGATAAAACCAGAAACCGAGTGAAAATTTTGCTTAGCATGAAAAAAGTAGCAGGGGTGATTTTGTCAGATACAGGGGACATTAGTTGTGTTGTATTAAATGACTAGTTGCAGGTGCTCTAAACGCGCACTGCTCTTTAATGGAATCTAGCCACGGAACCTATATGTTCCGATCAAAGGAAGCCTTTCCGTATATAAGGTATTAACGCTTCCTCTATTAGCTAACATACTCCCTTAACGTTTTAAAGCATTTACGGCGTTAATCGTTATACTTTTTCACTTTTTAAAGTTACAACTTTTTATTCTACCATTCTTCCAGCTATTAAACTCTGTTAATTAACCAGTTCCTTTTTAAAAATTACTTATAAAATATTTCTCCGCCGATCGAAAACTTCCGTAATATTTATTAATTTCGCTCCGCTACGTCTCTTTTAAAGGTAAGTTTTCGGTCGAACCATACCCCTAATCGCTTAAGTGCTGGTTCTCTTTTGCTCTTTTTCAGCTCTCGGACCGATTGGTGTTACAGCTGCACCATACCGTTACGCCAGGGGCAAAAGATTGGCGGAATGATCGCAATTGTAGCAATCATTCTGGTGCTTGCAGCTGCATATGTACTGGAGCTGTCACGGTACTCCCAATCCGTAACAATTGGATAGTGAAGTGCTCGCTAACTATTACTGGGGGATTACCCTTGTCCTTTTTCCTGATAATATGAATCAGCTCGTACTTCTCCGGAGTAAAAGAAACTTTATTATCGTCTTCTTACTGAAGAACGCGCCGTACTGTAACGAACCTGTCATACATCCACTTGGAGGTATGAGCAGTATCTGAAATGGGGTCTTGATTTGCAGGTAACAATAGTGCGAGGAATAATTTAGTAGTTTATTCGTTAAAGAAATTTGCGGACTTTTCCCTTAATCGGAAAACGGTACCTTTGACTAAAGGCTTAGATTAATAGCTAAGGAGCGAAATTAAGTAGGCGCTATTTATATAAAAGTTCCGTTTATTATATATCTTGTCGTCTTTTAATAAGTATATCTGTAATTTCTTTGTTCTACTAAATTACTTAAATCCTGTAATCTAGATAATTTACCAGATTAGGTAAATTACTTAATCACGTTATCGGGCAAGGGCCCCACTCCTTTCGAAGGCCCTTTGTTATGGCCAAAGGCCTTGGCTCGATTGACAGACGGTCGGAGGTTGTGGGACATATCTCCGATATGGGCCTTAAGTTACGTGACTGGCTTAAACCAGCTTAATGTGTTTGATTGGATCAATAAGGGCTTGGCGCCTTGAGCCGGTTAAGCCAGGATAATGGCTTAAAGAGGTTTAATAAACTTAAAAAGGGTCGTTTATTGTAATTAAGTTTAAGCCGGTTTAAGTTTATTAAGCCAAGATTAGTATATATATACTTATTATTTCCTATAATTTCCTATAATTTAGGTTAAATAATACCAGCTTGTAATAATACTTAATTACTTTAATTTATATCTGTTATTACCAAACGTAATTATTGCTTTATTGCTTAAATTCCTACGATATTATTGCTAACATAAACCGTACGATTAGGTTTAATAATTGGTTAAGCTTATAGAGGTTATACGTTGCAAGCTTTTATTTAATAATACCGTTAAACTTTGAGCAATATTTAATACTGTTAAAATATCGATTAACGCCGAAGTTACCGTTTTTACCCTTACCTAGCAGCTGTAAAAACGTATTTAGCAGCTTAAGGCTTATATCCAATAGTTTATTACCTAAGCCGCCGCCTTAATCGATTCGGTATTAGCAATTATTATTCCGAAATTTAAAGTTAAGAAATCCGAACCTTACGATAATACAAAAAACGTTTAGGGCTTTTTAATTTAAGTTAAAGTATATTTACGATTAGAAAGGATTAAAGGTAACGCCGATAGAATCTTTATTATAGCAGGATTCCTTAAAGGGAACGTTTTAAATTAATTCGAGCTTACGTTATAAGATTACCTGGAAAACGTGGAAGATAATTAAAAAACGGCTACTAAAAAGATTTTCGAAAATTACGTTAATTTCGAATAAAAGCTTAAGGATAATTTCGATAACTTAAACGCAAAACGAAAAGTTATATAGGACCTTTTACAGCTTAAATAAAAAGGATTAGTTTCTAAATATGCCGTCGAGTTTAGGAACTTTATGTTTAAGGTAGGATGGGTCGACGACGAAGACGATACCTTAATCGACGTTTTTTACAAGGGATTAAAGGACGATATAAAGGACGAAATTATCAAAATCGAACGATTTAGCGTATTCGATAAATATATCGCTAAGGTTGTAAAGATCGATAATCGATAATTTGAACGACGACAAAAACGACGTAAATAATTCGCTTTACGGTTTAAGTTTTAAGGAGCTAACTAAGGCCGAAGGCGCTTTACATTTTCCACTTTTTATAAAACTTAATTAGGGCTTATAGAATTAAGGGCCATACAGTCGAAAAAAAAGTCCGTTACCTGTTATAACTACCGTAAGCCCGGATATATTGCGCGAAAATGTAAAAACCTTAAAAAAAAGATATATTGGGCTTCAGTTCTTAAAAATTAGTACAAAAAGGAATTTGGCGACAGAAAAACGATTAACATAATCCGCGCCAAAAATAACGATAACCCTTTACCTAAGGTGCGACAGGGAATAAAAAAAGCGAAAAAGCTAACTTAAGCAAGAGCTAAAAAGGCTAAAGAAGCTAAAACTACTGGACCTATTGTCACCTAATAGCTACAGGAGCACGAGGGATGGAAAGAGCTAAGTGACGATAAGCTATTTACCCGTGCATAGCAGAAACGGCAACAGAAAAACAACTAGTTAATGCTTAACGTATGGCTAAAGAAATATCGAGGATGGGACGAAAGTCTGTACCTAGGAGAACCCGATCGGCATGGAAACCTTTATGCGGTCAGCTGTCGACGACCGCAATACGAAGCATACGAGGACGAGAAAGAATATATCGTACGACGAATTATGCGCATATGGCGATAAGGCTTCGATTTTAAAAATCGAACTGGAAGCGATTTTAAGGACCAAGGATGGTATTATTATATACGAAAAGCCGCAATAATGGAAGAGATCGACGAGCTAGCAGTAACTAGAAGCTGGCCAAAAGGCAAACATTACCCTATATATAAACCTTAGTGTTATTACAAATAATGCGATTATTAAACGCAGGAAGAATTAATCCAAAGAATAATAGAAAAGTACTGCTAGAAAATGATTACCGATTTACGGATTTAGCTAGCCTTTACGGAGGACCCAGAAAAACGATCAGCTATATAAAAAGAAATTCGCTTCTTTTCGAGCTGGAAAACCCTAGAACTAAAATACATTACCAGAAAAACGTTCCAGAATTAAGTGGAATATTTAATAGTAACGTTACGCCGATAAAAACAGCAGTTGAAATGGATTTAAAATAAGAATAAAAAATTTAGAAAAAAAATTAGTAATTCGAAAACAGCCCAAAAAACCTAAGTTACCTGTAATGGAGCCTTAGGTTGGTAAAAACGAAGGTGGATAGTAACATTTTAAGAAGGTTTTAAATACGATGCGAACAGTACGAAAAAAACTTATAACGGTATAAGTACGAATTAAAAATAAGCGATATATTATATTTATAAACTACGACGTAACAAAAGGTAATTATATCGTTTTAAAAATAGTTAACGAGCTACAGCTACCATAGAAAAATAAAAAATACTTTTACGAAGTCGAGAATGCCGAAGGTTAAATATTTAATTACGACGATAAATAGGTCCGATACAAGATTAATTATTTTAAGACCTTTGTCGAAGGAAAAAGATAGGTTATTAATTTCGACGTTATCGCTATTAAGGATTTCGATTTAATCCTAGGTTTGCCATAGTTGGAATAATATAACCCGGCTATTAATTAAAAAATTCGTAAGATAAATTATGATTTATTTTCTAATAATAAGCCAAACGACGAAAAATTTTAATATTCGATCGATAAGATAAACGAATACAGGTATAAGGAAACGGCAAAAACCTTTATAACTTAAAAATATACGGCATATTAAAGAAAAAGGGCATAACCGAAAAATATAACGTATTATTGTTAACTTTAAAGCAAAATTTAGGTAAATAAATAACGATTTAAAACGACCGCCCGAGAAATTACCGGAATAAATAGTTAAAGTATTTCTATAATACCATAAATATAACAAGTTATTCGGTAAGGAATTTAATACCAAATTATTAAAATATAACGAATAAAATTACGAAATAATTTTTAAAGATGGTAAAAGTACCGCCTTTTATCCGATATATAACTTAAACTATATAAAATTATATATATTACGCAATTACCTCGAAGATAAACTTCGAAAAGAATGGATTCGACGTTTTAAAGTATTAGCCGGATACTTTATGTTTTTCGTACCGAAAAAAGGGAGAAAGTTTCGATTAATGGTGGATTATCGAAAACTTAACGATATTACCGTTAAGGACAAAACGCCGTTATTATTAATTATTAAAATAAAAGATCGCCTGTACGGAACAAAATGGTTTATAGCTATCGATTTTTAAGATAGTTATAACATAATTCGGATTAAGGAGGGATACGAATAAAAAATAGCTCTTAGGACGAAATACGGCTTATACGAATACTTAATTACTTTTATGGGATTGATTAACGTACCAGCAATTTTCCAGCGAATGATAAACTATATGCTGAAAGAATATCTGGATATTTTTGTTGTTTGCTACCTCGACGACATTCTTATTTACTTAAAAACGGAAAAAAAGCATAAAGAATACGTTTATTAGGTTTTATAAGCGTTGCAGGACGCCAAACGTTTGGTTAATACCGAAAAAAGCCATTTTAATTAGCAAAAAGTCGAATTCCTAGGATATATTATTACGCTAGGATAAATTCGCATGGATTTTAAAAAGTTATTAATAGTTAAAGATTGGGTATAACTTATTAACGTTAAGGAAATATAAGTATTTTTTAAATTCGTTAATTATTACCGACGATTTATACGTAATTTTAGCAAAATAGTTATGTTATTAACGGAATTTATTAAAAAGGATAAATTATTTAAATAAATTTTAAAAAAGGAAATAGCTTTTTAGCAAATTAAAAACGCTTTTATTAATAAACCAGTACTGATTATATACGATTTAAAGCGATTAGTTAAGCTGGAAACCGATGTTTCGGATTACGCCTTAAAAGCTGTAATTGGATATCGAGACGATTAAGGAAAATTTTACCCGATTGCGTTTTATTTTTATAAGTTACATAAAGCCGAATTGAATTATCCCATTTACGATAAGGAATTTTTAGCTATTGTTAATGCCTTTAAAAAGTTTAGATATTATCTTAAAGGTAATATGTATTAAATTGAGGTATATACGGATTATAAAAATATTATACATTTTTTTACGATACGAGAATTTGTCGGAAAATAATTACGTTATTATTTATCGAAAAGAATTAGAAAATGGCAAAGTAAACGTATTTAGCAAACGACCTAATTTGGAAAAACTTAAGGTTAAGATATAGCAGATAATTTTCGATATTATATCCGAAGGATATTTGAAACAGCGACGAATTGTTACGATACGAACGATATTAGTTAATATATATTAACGTATTTAATAATATAATATTAATTAACTAGCAAAGTACCAAATAAATAAAATATAAATACCCGAAAACTTATAAGAAAACTTAATACGGAATATATACGAATACCCGGTACATAGATACTTAGGGATTTATAAAACTTTAAAACGTTTATAACGGACATATTACTTTCTTAAAATGAAGATTATAATATAGAAAATTATACGGTAATGCGATATTTGCGTTAAAGTAAAGGTACGACGATATAAACCTTACGGAAATTTGTAACCTTTACCAGTTGCTAAGCGACCATAGGATTCGATTATATTCGATTTTATTACTAAGCTTTTTTTGTTAAAAGATTTAATTACAGAAGTATATTATGATAGTATTTTCGTAATCGTTAATCGATTTACGAAATTCTTATATTTTTTACCTTATAATAAAAATACCGATGCAAAATAATTAACATATATTTTCCTTAAATATATTTTAGGTATTTACGGACTTTTAACGGAAATTGTTTCGGATAAAAGCATTACCTTTTTTCGAAATTTGGTAAGGATTAATAGCTTAACTTGGATTAAATTACAAATTATTTAACGCATTTAAACCTTAAATAGACGGATAAATAAAAAGAATTAACTAAACGTTAAAAACGTATTTACGATATTATATTAATTACGAATAAAATAACTGGGTCGAAAAGTTATTAGTTACATAATTAACTTACAACATTAGTTATTACGAAAGCATTAAAACGATGCCAGCAACTGCCAATTTTAGATTTATACTTAAAGTTTATCGAAATTTATATTAAGATAAACCAGTTAACGTTAAAACAATTTTTATTTTAAAACAGTTAAAATAGCTGTACGCAAAAATAAAATCAGAACTTAATTTCGTACGTAACTAAATAAGCAAATATTACAACCAAAAAAGGTTAAAAAAATTAACTTTTTCGGAAAGGGAAATGGTTTACTTAGTTACCAAAAATATCTAAATTAAGAGGTTAAATAAAAAACTTGATTTTAAATATATCGGCCCATATAAAATCGTTAAGAAAATCTTAAAAAATAATTATAAATTGGAGCTACCGCCGAAAGTCAAACTTTATCCAGTTTTTTATATTTCTTTATTAGAATTAGTAGCCGATACGATTAAAGTTAATATAAGATAAAATCAAAATGAAAAAGTTATGAAGGATGTATTAATTTATAAGGCAGAAAAAATACTGGATGTACGCAAAAAAGAGGGATTTATATAGTACTTAGTTAAGTGGAAAAATTACCTAAATTTCGAAAACACCTGGGAACCCGCGAAAAACCTTACGAACGTCTAGCGCCTTTTAAAGAATTTTCACCAGTAACGCCGGAAGCGTTAGGGTTAAAAGTATTTCAATTTATGCTATCCAGTAACGCCAAATCAGCTTTTTCGATATTAGGCCAGTTAATGGGCATAAAAGTTTGCGCTGATGTTACTTCGGCTTTTAGCTGTTATTGCTTGCGTTTTAAACGTTCGAATTTTTCTATTACTTCCGTACTTTCGATGTTTTTACGTAATATTTTAACCTTACGTTTCCGAAATAGTTTTTTCTGGTTCCGCAAACGGGCCAAACGATTAAACAGTTTACTAAAATTTTGCTGTAACTCGATAAAACGACGTTGGTATTTATTAAAACGTTCCTGGACGGAAAGCAATTTTTCTTTAACAAGACGTTTTTAGGAATTTAAACGGTTTTATTTATTTATTAACCTTTGGTGTTCCGATTCGAAAGGTCCAAAAAGGTCGTAAGGATTACCGTGCTAGGTATAACGCGCGCATTTTACGGAACCAGAATAAGCCTTGCAAGTTTTGTTTTTAGATTTACAGCGGGAACAAGAAAAAGATGATATATCGAACCCAAAACGATTAATTCGCTCCGATAAAGCTAAGGCGTTTTTACGCTAGCGGGATCTTTACTTTTCGATACGACTTGACATAACGGTTAGAAGATAAAAAAGTGATATAAAAAAGAGGAAATTACTTACTAAACAAATGCGGCAAATAAATTAATCTTTAAGGGTAAAGATCTTAAAAAGGGAGAGATCGTGTTATGGCCAAAGGCTTTGGCTCGATTGATAAACGGTCGGAGGTTGTAGAATATATTTCCGATATGGGCTTTAAGTTACGTAATTGGCTTAAATTAGTTTAATGTGTTTAATTAGATTAATAAGGGCTTAGCGCCTTAAGCCGGTTAAGCTAAAATAATGGCTTAAGGGGGCTTAATAAACTTAAAAAGGGTTGCTTATTGTAATTAGGTTTAAGCCGGTTTAAGTCCATTAAGTTAAGATTAGTATATATATATTTATTATTTTTTATTGTTTAGGTTAGATAGTACCAGCTTGCAATGATACTTGGTTACCCAGATTTATATCTGCTATTACCAGACGTAACTATCGCTTTATTGCTCAGATTCCTACGATACCATTGCCAACATAAACCGCACGACTAGGTTTAATAGTTGGTTAAGCCCATAGCCGTCACACTCTTCCAATACGGACCACTAAATAAACCGTAATACCATTCTCCTTCTTTTAAGATCTTTGTCCTAAAGAAAAAAAAATAAGTGTTTTTCCTATTCTTAATTAAAACCATTTTTCCTAAAAGCCAACTTACTATAGCGGGTCGCATAAAAAAACCAGTTCGCAAGGTACTTACAAACTAGCGCCAATCCCGTAACTCCTATTCGAACTTTATCCGTACGTACGGCTTTAAGGTTTTGCTTTACTTTAGTTGTTGTTTGTTTAAGAAAAAACAATGTTTTATAACCGAAAACCTTTTAAGCTGTTATTATTGTACCCCTCGTCAACGTTATTATAACGGATCCTTAGTTGCCATGTTTTTTTTAGAAAACATTAATTCAAAGCGAGATCGTCTCCAAAAGGAACGTCGCATTACCGAAAATAAGCTTTTAAAGTTGTAGCAAAAGTTTCAAAAAGAAATATCAAAAAAGTAAATAAGTTATAACGATTATATCGTTAGGAAAATATCCTAAAAAGGAAAGCTTTTGAAATATTAAAAAAAGGTCAAAAGTTAAATCAGCTGGAAAAAAAGAAAATGTAAAAAAGGAATAACGTCGTATAAAGGCTAAACAGGCACGGCTTACTTCGGAGATTAACGCTATAATAAAAGCGTCTGCTTTTTTCGACTGGAACGTCGATGGTTTAGATCTAAGAGTTAAACCGTTATCGCCTGCGATTTTGGCTACGTTAAAGACGGTCGGTCAGAACTTTGGCGGTGAAACGTTTTAACCAGGTCCTTCGTATTTATTAGGTGCTTACAAGGTTCCCAAATATTATCTTTAAATAAGTAATCCTTCTATTTGTTACGGATTGAGATCTCTTGTCTGCCTGCGGGAGACCAAAAAGGGGAATGACCTCGGATCGGGTAAACTTCGGTGCCAAGAATGGTCTCTGCGGAGCTCACAAAAACACCACAGAAATACTACAAAGACATTACAAAAACACCACAGAAACACCACAAAGATATTACAGAAACCAGACGGAGGTTATTCTAAAGGAAAAAAGTATATAAAACTTCCTTATTTCCTTATAAATAGCACTTACTTAATTTCGTTCCTTAGCTATTAGTTTAAGTCTTTAATTAAAAACAACGGTTTTCGATTAAGGGAAAAGTCCGTAAACTTCTTTAACGAACAAATTACTAAATCATTTTTCGCCTTATTGTTATTTGCAAATCAAAAACCCCTTTTGGATATTAATTATACTTCCAGGTAGTTATGTAACAGGTTCGTTATATTTTAATAGTTCCTTAATTAATAGCCGACGAATAGTTTAAAGCTTAATTAAGTACAAGTTTTCCTAAACCCAGTAAAAATGATATCATAAAACGGCATTCAGAAAATAAACGACATACTGTAACGAACCTATCACACAACCACCTGGAAGCGTGATCAGTATCCGAAAGGGGTTCTTGATTTGCAGGTAACAATAGGGCGAAGAATGATTCAATAATCTGTTCGTTAAAAAAATTTGCGAACTCTTCCTTTAATCGCAGAACGTTACCTTTGATTAAAGCCTTAAATTAATAACTAAAGAACGAATTTATTTGGGTGTTATTTACATAGGAAAACCGTTCGTTATATATCTTCTTATCTTTTGGTAAGTATGTTTTTGATTTATATAATTTACCGTAATTTACCTTATTTGTTCTAGATTAATTAGATCATATTAAATTACTAAGGTTTTGGCCAGCTTTGTAGTTTACCCGGAGCTCGTTCGCGTTAATCCTAAAAGAGCATTCTTATCTTGGAAAATCTTTGGTTCGTAACATTATTCCCCTTTTCTAAGAATCTTTATCCCGAAGATAAAAAGGTAAATATCCCTTTGTTCGAAACCGCCTTTTGCTGTTTTTTTTTAATTAATTGGATTTATTATAATAGGTCGAACGAATAAGCAAAAAGGGAAACTTCGTTTCAATTAACGGGAATCCCGAAATAATCGAGCTAATTCGATTAAAAGTTTTGGCGTTAAAGCATTTCCTTATTCGAATTGCGTTCGCCTTAGTAATTCTAATTGTTTTTATACAGTCGGCATTCCGAATTATAACAATTGTACTCGTCGTTAACGTTTATCTTATAACGTATTAATTATAAATTTTTTATCGAAAATTAATAAAATACGTAATTGGTTGCAGCAAAAGCAACGTAAAATCGAAGATGGGTTTTTAACGTATTAAGAAGTAATTAAGAAAGAATTAAATGAATTGCGCCAACGTTAAAAGGAAATATTTCGTCGGCAAAAAGAAAAATCGCAGAAGTTTATTAGGCAACTAAAACGTTTACGCCTTTAACAAAACGTATTAAAGAAAAAGGTTATTGCGATTTTAAAGGAAAAATATGAATTAAATTAACTGGAAAAATAAAAAAGATTAGAAAAAAAATAACGCCGTATAAAAGCAAAGTAAGCTTAATTTGTTTTTAAGATGGACGCTATAGTAAAAGCGTTTATTTTTTTCGATTGGAACGTTTTAAGGCTAAATTTAAATGCTGGGCCGTTATCTTTTGCGACGTTGGCCGCGTTAAAGACGGTCGGTTAGGATTTTGGCGGTAAAACGTTTTAACTAGGTTTTTCGTATTCGTTAAGTACTTAAAAGGTTCCTAAGTATTTTTTTCGTATAAGTAATCCTTTTATTTAATCAGATATTAAACCTTGTTTTTAATTACCTTGGAATCCAGTATTCGTTTAATCTCGTACTTATCGTCGTTCTTTTCGACTTCCAGATTAATTTTTAGCGGGGCGTTTTTAGGTACTGATTTAAGTAAAAAGATATAGAAAATAGGGTGTATTTTTATCGTTTTGGGTAGTAATAGTCGGTAGTTAATTTTGGAAATAACCTTATCGATTTTGAACGGACCAAGTTTTTTGAAATTAAGCTTATCGCTGGGCCTTTTCGTTTTAATTTGAGAAATGTTCGAAGTTGCGTTTTGTTTTTGGCGTAGTAAATAAATTTTGTTTCCTTTCGACAGAATTAATCCTTTAATTTTTTTCTTATTATAATACTGGGTTATCCTTTGTTAAAGGAATTGTAATTCCTTTTATAATTAAATCTGTACTGTTTGAATTTCAGTCGTTATTATTTTTGTTTGGGGAATTTTTGCGGTTAACTTTAAAGCTTTATCGAGTAGCTGCTTTGGCCGTCGAGTTTCTGCTTGGTATTTATATATCGTTGTATGGAAAGAAATACCTATATTTTCGTTGATAAAGGTATTATAAGTTATTTAAGTTAGTGGAAAAAGTTTAACCCAGTTATTTTGTTAATAATTAATGTAACTTTTTAAATATTGCTCCAATATTTGATTTAAACGTTCCGTTTATTTATTTATTTATAGGTAATATGTTATAAAAAATTTAAGCTTAGCGTTTATTTGCTTAAAGAAATTGGTACCAAATTTTGATATAAAAAGTTTATCTTTATTTAAGATAATTCTTTTTGGTATTTTATATTTATCGAGGTAATATCGGATAAAAACGTAAGTTAGTTGTTCTGCCGTTACGTTTCTTTTAAAAGGTAAAAAGTATTTATACTTGGTAAATCTGTTAACGATTACCTATACTTTATTATATTGAATTCCAGTAACGGGGTTTTTTAATAGGGGTAAACCGGTAATAAAATCCCAAGCAATAATGTTCCAAACCTTTTTTGGAATATCTATAAGCTGTAAAAGTTTATAGGGCTTATGTCGGGCTGCTTTTGCCTTATTGCAAATATTATAATCCTTAATTACCTGTTTAACAGTTCGTCGAAGTTTTAAAAAGTTATATTTTTCCTGTAATCGTTTAATGGTTTTGAAAATACCTTGATGTCCATATAACGGATTTTTATGGAATTTTTTAACGAATTGCTTTTGTTGGTTTCGAAGGATATAAATTTTGCTATGGTATAACAGCTGGTTTTTAGGTTATTTACTTAATTGTTGTACTTTTTTTTGCTTTTTCTTATTATAGGAATTTCGGAATTTCGTTAAAAGTTTTAAGGTAGGTTATTTCAGTATTTTACATAACCGTAGAGTACCGTCCTTAGTTTGTTGTAGTATTTGCATTCGACGTTTCGGAACCTTAAAATCGTAATTTCCTTTACGACTTAAGATATTTGCTTAGATGTTTTCTTTCCCTTTGATATGGTAAATTTGGAAGTTGTACTTCGATAGGAAAATTATCTAGGTTTCGTAGCGTTTATTTAACTTTTAAGTCGTTATGAACCGGGTAAGGTTTTTGTAATTTAAGTAAATATCGAAAAGCTTTTTAATTCCGTTAAGAAAAAGTTCCTATTCCTTAAAAACGTTAATAATCGTTAGCAGCTTTTTGTTGTAAATTTTATATCGAAGTTTTGCATTTCGAAGGGCCTTAGAATAATAGGTTATTAAGTATTATTTCTTATTGCTTTTTTGTTATTCCAAAACTACGTTTAAGGCATAATTTAAAGCGTTTATTTTTAGGCGTTTCTTTCGATTAGCGTTAAGTAATTTTATTATTAGTATTTTGGTAATCTCGTTTTTAAGTAATTAAAAAGCTTTTTTAGCTTTTTTTAGAAGTTCGAATTTTTTTTTAACATATTCCTTAATAGTAAGTTTCGTTAATGGTTTGATAATATTTTTATATCCCTTAATTAAGTTGCGTACGTAACCCGTAAATCCTAAAATCTGTCGGATATTTGTAACGGTTACTTTATTAAGGATGGGCCAGTTTTTAATTGCTTTTAATTTGGAGTTTTGGATTTGAATTTGACCGGGGGTAAGGGTAAATCCTAGATAATTTAGTTTTTGCGTATATTATATACTTTTGGCGGGGTTAATTCGGATATTTGCTTTATTTAAAGCTTTAAGAACCTGGAAAACATGTTTTTTATGCTTTTCCAGCGTTTCGGAATAAATGAGGATGTCGTCGAGGTAGACAAAGACATATTTATTTAGGAACTTCTTGAGTATAGTTATAATTAGGCGTTGGAAACTGGTAAGGGCGTTAATAAGTTCTAAAGGTATTATTCGGTATTCGTAATGCCCGTATATCGTTCGAAAGGTAGTTTTCCATTTTTTTCCTTTTATTATTTTGATGCGGTAGTACCCGTTTCGAAGGTTTAAGGCGGTAAACTATTTAGTTTTGTTTGCGTTTTCTTTTAAGGTGTTTATTAAGGTTAAAGGATATCCGTTCTTAATGGTGATATCGTTCAACTGTCGATAGTCGACCACGCGTTGATAAACCGGATTTCCGTCCTGGTCGATTTTCTGCTTGCCGTCCTTGATTTTGGGTACTATAAGTATAGGGTAACTTACGGGAAATTCGGATGGTTGAATATAACCTTTTTTTAGATTTAGTTGGATGCTTTTCTATAAGGCCTTTGCCTTTTTTGGATTTATATGGTAGATTTTGTAAAGTTTGGGGTAATATCTTTTTTTAATAGGTATGCGATAATTTTATTATTCGTATGGAAGCAATTCGTAGTTTTCTTTGTCCTTGAAAAGTTGTTCGAATCGTTAATACTTTAAGGGTATAGTATTTGCAAAATCTGATACCTTGGCTTTTCGGATAATGTAACAGATTTCTTTGGACCTTTTTTTAATAGGAATTAATTCGTAGTCCTAAAAGAGCTGGCGAGTTTTCCAGTTAATTAACGGATTATTAAAGTTAAGTTATGGCATTCCCAAAATAATATTATAACTTAAAATGTCGGCGATATCCAGGGTAAGATGTTTTTAATGTTTTTAGATTTATATTGGAAGTTTTTCAGTTTCTTTAAAAACTTGTCCGTTATCGTACCGGAAAAGATTTTTATTAACTGTCCGTAATTTGTAAGATTTTAGCTTGTACCTTTAAGGAATGTTTTATTTTTCGGTTACGGCTGGCGAAATAAAGTTACCTTTTATTCCAGAATTAATTATGGTTTTAAAAGTTTGGTTTTGGTATTAAATAAAAATTTCGATTTAGCTTCGTAATCCTTTTTTTGCTTTATATAAGGTCTTAGTTTGCAAAGCTTCTCGATGCCTTAATTTCGAAAGCCTTTGCCGTTTTTTGACTTCGTGGTTTTGTTCGCTAAAAGGCGTTTTTATTCGCGAGCTTTCTTAACTGCGTATTTGGTATACTTGTCGTTTAAGCAAGTATACCACCTTCGTTAGCCAATCTGGCATTTCACCTTAGCGATTTTTACCTTTAACGTTTGAAAAGGTTTCCGATTCGAGGTTAAGATTTTTGCAGGGCTTACTTCTATATCTAAAAGTTTATGCATTAGGCATAGCATAAGGATATAGCATAAGTAACCCTAAGTAATAGCTTTTCGGCTTTGATCCGAATCGGGGTGCAAATAATAAGATCGAAGGTATTCGGGCTATCGGGAAATTTCGATATATTTGCAGTTGCTATTAGGCTTTATAAGGGTTTTTTCGTTCCAACCGGGCTAATAATCGTTATTTTCTTTTGCTCGAAGGTAAATTGGATAATCGTTATCGTTGTAAGCCGAGAAATGGAAAAGTCCGTACCTATTAACAGAATCCTGTTTAGGGGCTTCGGTTTTGAAGTATACCGCCCGTTTTAAGGGTTTTTCGGGTTTAAGTACTTTTAGCCCATAGTTGTCGGGGCGTATCTGGCCATATTCGTGGTATATTTCGCACTTTTGCACATTTAAATAACATTCGCATTCTAGTTTTATGGCTACCTTGGAAGCTGGTTATCCGGGATAATACTTGCAGGTTTTGGCTGTTTGATTCTGGCAAATCGGGTAACGTTCGTACTTTAGGTTACCGCTTAGTTTATAGTAAGTCGTCGCAATGGTATATTTCTGTTGGAAAAAGGTAGAATTAATTTCCTTTTTTTCCTCGCTTTTATTATTTATTTCTTGTTCGGCCGTTTGGGCCTTTTTTTAAGGAATCCTTTTTTTCTTAAAGTTCCTTTTAGCTGGAGAACGATATTCGTTCTTGTAATAGCCTTTTTTGCTACAGTTAAAGCATTTAACGTTCGATTTGTCCTTTTTGGGCTTCTTGGAAGTGGTATTCGTTTCCTTTTGGGTTTTGTCCTTATTTTTGCTTTTTTGGGACTTGCTGTTAAAGTTTCGATCGTTTTTTTTTCTGTCGGATCTCTTTTTTTCCAAATACCTTTTAAAGGTACGTCGATCGGTAATGATAGTTTTGTTAATATAATCCTGGAAGGAGCCAGTTTTAGGTACTTTATACATTTTATCCTTTATTTGTAATTTTAGGCCGTTATAAAAAGGATAAAACAGTACGTTTTTTGGGAAATTGGAAACCGATATAAGGTAATTAAATTTAGTCGCATATTCGGCTGTTAACTTAGTTTGCTGGAAAAAGTGCAATTATTCGACCGCATGTTATTTTTTATCGGAATTTCCAAACAAAGCTTGTATTTTTTCCTTAAAATATTTATATTTGCCGAAAACATAATTAATTAAGTCGGAAAATTAATTAAGGTAATTTATAAGGTAGTTGTTTATAATAAATTTAAACTATAAAAGAACTTTTCCGGCAAGTAATTAAAAGATAATTATTACCTTTTAATAATTTTCCGTTAAAAAATTTTTATAAAACTTAAGGTAAAATCTAGCTTAAATTAAGAATCCTTTTATATCTGTAATACCGTCGTAAGGTTTTAGGGGTGTTAGTTTATAACCTTTAATCTTTAGCATTTTATAATAAATAAAAAGTAAAATAATGTTTTTGCGGGATTAATTTGCGTTAAATAAAGGTAATATCGAAAACCTTTGCTGTCGAACGAATCTGGCATTTTCCCTTTTTACCGCTTGGAGTTTAGTTATTAAAATGCGTAGCTTGTCGTTAATCGTAAGTTCTTTTTCTTTACTTTTCGGGCTGTCGGATTCTTTTTCTTCCTTTTCCGGTTCGTTTTTCTGGACCTTAATGGTTTCCTTCGAAGCCGGAAAAGGTTATTATTAAAAAAAAGGTTTTCCTTAAAACCGAATATTAGCAGGGACCATGTTGTCGATTAAAGAAAGAACTTTTTTAATAAGGGGTAAAAGGTTTTAATCCAAATATTGATTGCTTGCTAACGAAGGCGATCGGGTATATCGTTTGTTTTTTAAACGTCGTTTTGTAATATCGTTTTTATTGGGTTTAGGAAAGCTTATACTTAATTAGGCCTTAAACTATTCGTCGGCTATTAATTAAGGAGTTATCAAAATGTAACGAACTTGTTATATAACTACTTGAAAGCGTAATTAATATCCGAAAGGGGTTTTTGATTTGTAAGTAACAATAAGGCGAAAAATAATTTAATAATTTATTTGTTAAAAAAATTTGCGGACTTTTTTTTTAATCGTAAAACGTTACCTTTAATTAAAAACTTAAATTGATAATTAAAGAACGAATTTATCTGGGTGTTATCTATATAGGAAAACCGTTCGTTATATATCCTCCTATCTTTTGGTAAATATGCCTTTGATTTATATGATCTACCGTGATTTACCCCACTTGTCCTAGATCAATTAGATCACATTAGATCACCAAGGTTTTGGCCAGCTCCGTAGTTTACCCGGAGCTCGTCCGCGCTAATCCTAGAGGAGCATTCTCATCTTGGAGAACCTTTGGTTCGTAACACATACTCGATCGCTATTACTAGCTAATAAAAAATTAATATTTAAATTAAAATATCCTACCTTTTATTAAAGAAATCCTTTCTTTAATCGACAACATAACCCTTTTTATTACTCGGTCTTAAGAAAAACCTTCTTCTTTTCAACACCAACCTTTTTCGGCTTTTAAGAAAACCATTAAGGTCCAGAAAAAACGAACCGGAAAAGGAAAAAGAAAAATCTGATAACTCGAAAAGCAAAAAAAAAGAACTTACGATTAACGACAAACTACGTACCTTAACAACTAAACTTTAAACGGTAAAAAGGGAAAATGCTAAACTCGCTCGACAGCAAAAAACTTCGATATTGCCTTTATTTAACGCAAATTAATCATACGAAAACATTATTCTACCCTTTACTTATTATAAAATGCTAAAGGTTAAAAATTATAAGCTAACCCCTCCAAAACCTTACGACGGTACCATAAATATAAAAAGATTTTTGGTTCAGGCCAAACTTTACCTTAAGTTTTTCGAAAACTCCCTAAAAAAAACTATCAAAAGGTATTAGCCATTTTCTAACTGCTTACAGAAAAGATCCTTTTATAATTCCAGCTAATTATAAAAAATTACTTCGAAAATTACCTTAACGAATTTTCCGACCTTACTAATTACATCTTCGGTAATTACGAATACTTAAAAAAACGAATACGCACTTTATTTAAAAATCCAGATAAGTAAAAAAATACCGTTAAAAAGCTGCATCTTCTTTAGCAGACAAAATTAACGGCTAAATACATAACGGAATTTAATCGTTTTACAATAACCTTCCACTTACCGGAAAATACTTTATTTTACCTCTATTACGATAACTTAAAGTTATAAATTAAGAACGAAATATATAAGGTACCCAAAATAAGGCCATTCTAGGATTATACTAACAAGGTTATTATTGCCGATAAACGTACCTTTAACAGGTACCTAAAAAAACGGGGTCCAACAGAAAAAAGGATAATCGAAACTTTAATAGCAAGTCCCAAAAAAGTAAAAACAAGGATAAATCGAATGTTAGATGCTTTAATTATAGCAAAAAAGGCTACTATAAAAACGAATATCGTTTTTTAGCCAAAAGGAACTCCAGGAAAGAAGGAATTCCTTAAAAAAAAGGTCCAAGCGGCCGAAAAAAAAAATAAACAGTAAAAGCGAAAAAAAGAAAAAAAAATTAATTCTACCTCTTTCCAGTAGGAATATACCATTGCGACGACCTACTATGAACCAAGCGGCGACCTAAAATACGAGCGTTACCCGATTTGCTAAAATTAAACGGCTAAAGCCTATAAGTATTATCCTGGATAACCAACTTCCAAGTTAGCCATAAGGCTAGGATGCGAATATCATTTAAATATGTAAAAGTACGAAATATACCATAAATATAGCCAGATACGCCCAAAACTTAACAATTACGGGCAAAAGGCTCTTAAATCCAGCAAACCCCTAAAACAGGCGGTATACCTCAAAACCGAAGCCCCTAAACAGGACTTTGTTAACAGGCACGAACTTTTCCATTTTTCGGCCTGCAACGATAACGATTATCCAATTTACCTTCGAACAAAGGAAAATAACGATTATTAGCCCGATTAAGACGAAAAAACTCTTATAAAGCCTGATAACGACTATAAATATATCGAAATTCCCCGATGGCCCGAATACCCTCGATCTTGTTATTTGCACCCCGATTCGGATCAAAGCCGAAAACCTATTACTTAAGGTTGCTTATACTATACCCCCATGCTATGCTTGATACATAAACTTCTAGATATGGGAACAAGTCCTGCAAAAATCTCAACTTCGAATCGGAAGCCTTTCCAAACATCAAAAGTAAAAATCATTAAAGTAAAATGCCAGATTGGCTAACGAAAGTGGTATACTTATATAAACGATAAATGTACTAAATACGTAATTAAGAAAGCCCGCGAATAAAAACGCCTCCTAACGAACAGAATTACCAAGTTAAAAAACGGCGAAAGCCTTTGAAATTAAGGTATCGAAAAGCTTGTAACGAACCTGTTGCACAACCACCTGGAAGTGTGAACAGTATCCGAAAAGGGTTCTTGATTTGCAGGTAACAATAAGGCGAAAAATGATTTAGTAATCTGTTTGTTAAAAAAATTTGCGGACTTTTCCTTTAATCGAAGAACGATGCCTTTGATTAAAGACTTAAATTGATAGCTAAGGAGCGAAACTAAGTAAATGCTATTTACAAAGAAATTTGGAAGCCTTATATATTTTTTCCTTCCAGTATATCCTCCGTTTGGTTTCTATAATATCTTTATAATGTTTTTAAGGTGTTTTTGTAATATCTCTGTGGTGTTTCTATGGGCTTTACAGAAATTATTTTTGGTACCGAAGTTTACCCGACCCGAAGTTATTCCCTTTTTGGTTTCTCACAGATAACGGAAAATCTTAATTCGTAATACTATTCCTTTTTTTTTCAAAATCTTTGTTCCTAAAGATAAAATAAGTACGTTTTTTTCGTTTTTCGTTTTTTTGGACCATTAGTTCCTAGTTAATATTATGTTAGGTTTATTACGAAAACGCGTTAAATTCTTTACTGAAAGTCGAAAAGATTTGGTTTTTTTTATTTTAGATTTTAGATACTTAGTTATGCTTTGTAAACGTTACGAGGATTTGAAATTGGAGTGTAAAATGGTTAAAGGGCGAAAAAAGTGCCAGTATTGTTATAAAGCTAATGTGCTTTATGGGGTTATTAACATTTTTTTGGAGTCGTTGTAAAATATTCGGTCCGAAAAGGCGCGGATTGGTTGTAAGAAACGGGCCGCCGAAGAAGTATTATTGGATTTGTAGCAATTGCAAATAAAAGTTATGGTTAAGTTAATTAGGTTAAGCCGTTAACAAGACTTTTTATAACGTCGGGGTGTAAAAATAATTCGCCGCGGGTTTCGTTTTGTGGACGAATTAAAAAAATAAGAAAAATTAAATAAGGAAAGGGAAGAAATAAAATAGCGTTGTATAGAAGCAGAATAAGCGCAGTTTGCTTTAAAAATAGATGTTACGGCGGAAACCTTTATTTTTTTCGATTGGAACGTTCCAGGGTTAAACCTAGATATTGGGCCGTTGTTGTTTGCGATTTTGGCCGTATTAGAGTCGGTCGGTTAGGATTTTGCCGGTAAAACGTTTTAATTAAATCCTTCGCGTTCGTTAAATACTTAAGGGGTTTTTAAGTATTTTTTTCGTATGGGTAATCTTTTTATTTGATTAAATATTGGACCTTGTTTTTAATTACCTTAAAGTTTAGTATTCGTTTAACTTTATATTTATCGTCGTTTTTTTCGATTTTTAAATTAGTTTTTAGTAAAACGTTTTTAGGTACGGGTTTAAGTATAGAAATATGAAAAATAGGGTGTATTTTTATCGTTTTGGGTAGTAACAGTCGGTAGTTAGTTTTAGAAATAATTTTATCGATTTTAAACGGATTAAGTTTTTTAAAGTCGAGCTTATTATTAGGTTTTTTTGTTTTGATTTAAGAAATGTTCGAAGTTACGTTTTGTTTTTGGCGTAATAAGTAAATTTTGTCTTTTTTCGATAGAATTAGTTTTTTAAATTTTTTTTTATTGTAATACTGGGTTATCTTTTGTTGGAAGAATTGTAATTTATTCTGTAAGCGGACTTGTATTATCTGGATTTTAGTTGTTACCGTTTTTGTTCGAAAAGCTTTTACGGTTAACTTTAAAGTTTCGTTTAGTAATTATTTTGGCCGTTAAGTTTTTGCTTAGTAATTATATACCGCTGTATGGGAAAAAACATTTATATTTTTATTAATAAAAGTATTATAAGTTATTTAAGTTAATAAAAAAAGTTTAATTTAGTTATTTTACTGGTAATTAATGTAATTTTTTAAGTAATACTTTAACGTTTAATTTAAACGTTTTATCTGTTTATTTGTTTATAGGTAATATGCTGTCGAGAATTTAAGTTTGGTACTTATTTGTTTAAAAAAGTTGGTGTTAAACTTTAATATAAAAAGTTTGTTTTTATTTGAGATGATTTTTTTTAGTATTTTATATTTGTCGAGGTAATATCGGATAAAGGCATAAGTTAATTATTTTGCCGTTACGTTTTTTTTAAAAGGTAAGAAGTATTTATATTTGGTAATTCTGTTAACGATTACCCATATTTTATCGTATTAAATTTTAGTAACGGGGTTTTTTGATAGGGGTAAACCGGTAATAAAATTCTAAGTAATAATGTTTTAAGTTCTTTTTAGAATATTTATAAGTTGTAGAAATTTATAGGGCTTATGTCGGGTTGTTTTTGCTTTGTTGTAGATATTGCAATTTTTAATTACCTGCTCGATAATTCGTTAAAGTTTTAGAAAGTCGTATTTTTTTTGTAATCGTTTAATAGTTTTAAAAATACTTTAATATCTGTATAACAGATTTTCGTAGAATTTTTTAACGAATTGCTTTTGTTGGTTTCGAAGGATATAGATTTTGCTACCGTATAACAGTTAGTTTTTAGGTTATTTATTTAATTGTTGTACTTTTTTTTGCTTTTCCTTATTATAGGAATTTCGGAATTTCGTTAAAAGTTTTGGGGTAAGTTGCTTTAGTATTTTATATAACCGTAAAGTACCGTTTTTAATTTGTTGCAGTATTTGTATTTAACGTTTCAGGACTTTAGAATCGTAATTTTCTTTACGATTTAAGATATTTACTTAGATGTTTTTTTTCCTTTTGATATAGTAAATTTGGAAGTTATATTTCGATCGGAAAATTATTTAAGTTTCGTAACGTTTGTTTAGTTTTTAAGTTGTTATAAACCGGGTAAGGTTTTTGTAATTTGAGTAAATATCGAAGGACTTTTTAGTTCCGTTAAGAAAAAATTCCTATTCCTTAAAAGCGTTGATAATCGTTAATAGTTTTTTGTCGTAAATCTTATATCGGAATTTTACGTTTGGAAGGGCCTTAAAATAATAAGTTATTAGGTATTATTTCTTATTATTTTTTTGTTACTTTAGAATTACGTTTAAGGCATAATTTAAGGCGTTTATTTTTAGGCGTTTCTTTTTGTCGGCGTTAAATAATTTTATTATTAACGTTTTAGTAATTTCGTTTTTAAGTAGCTAAAAAGTTTTTTTAGTTTCTTTTAGAAATTCGAATTCTTTTTTAATATATTCCTTAATAATAAATTTCGTTAATAATTTAATAATATTTTTATATCCCTTAATTAGGTTACGTACGTAATCCGTAAATCTTAAAATTTGCCGGATATCGGTAACGGTTGCCTTGTTAGGGATAAGCCAGTTTTTGATTACTTTTAATTTAGAATTCTAGATTTGAATTTAACTGGAGGTAAAGGTAAATCTTAGATAATTTAGCTTTTATGTATGCTATATATTTTTTACGGGGTTAATTCGGATATTTGTTTTATTTAAAGCTTTAAAAACCTGGAAAACATGTTTTTTATATTTTTTTTAGCGTTTTTAAATAAATAAGGATGTCGTCGAGGTAAACAAAGATATATTTGTTTAGGAATTTCCTAAATATAGTTATAATTAGGCGTTGGAAATTGGTAAGGGCGTTAGTAAGTCTTAAAGGTATAACTTAATATTCGTAATGCCCGTATATCGTTCGAAAAGCAATTTTCCATTTTTTTCTTTTTATTATTTTGATACGGTAGTACCCGTTTCGAAGGTTTAAAGCGGTAAACCATTTGGCTTTGTTTACGTTTTCCTTTAAGGTATTTATTAAAATTAAGGGATAGCCGTTTTTGATAGTGATATTATTCAGCTGTCGATAATCGATCACGCGTCGATAGACCGGATCTTTATCTTAATCGATCTTTTGCTTGCCGTCTTTAATTTTGGGTACTATAAATATAGAGTATCCTGCGAAAAATTCGGATGGTTAAATGTAACCTTTTTTTAGGTTTAACTGGATGCTTTTCCATAAGGCCTTTGCCTTTTCTGGATTTATGTGGTAAATTTTGTAAAGCTTAGGATAATGTCCTTTTTTAATAGGTATGCGATAATTCCATTATCTGTACAAAGGTAGCTTATAGTTTTCTTTGTTTTTAAAAAGTCGTTCGAAACGTTAATATTTTGGGGGTATGGTACTGGCAAAGTTTAATATTTTAGCTTCTCGGATTATATAGCAGATTTCTTTGAACCCTTTTTTTAAAAAAAGTTAATTAATAATTTTAAGAAAATTGGCGAGTTTTCCAATTAATTAACGGGTTACTGGAGTTAAGTTACGGCATTCCCAGAATAACATTATGGCCTAAAATGTCGGCGATATCCAAGGTAAAATGTTCTTGGTATTTTTGGATTTATATTGGAAGTCTTTCAGTTTTTTTAAAGACTTATCCATTATCGTATTGGGAAAGATTTTTATTAACTGTCCGTAATTTGTAGGACTTTAGCTTGTACTTCCAAAAAATGTAATATTTTTCGGTTATTACTGGCGAAATAAAGTTGCCTTTTGTTTTAAAGTTAATTATGGCTTTAAAAGTTTGGTTTTGGTATTAAATAGGAATTTCGATTTAACTTCGTAATCCTTTTTTTGCTTTATATAAGGTTTTGGTTCGTAAAGTTCCTCGATACCTTAATTTCGAAGGCTTTTGCCGTTTTTTGATTTCGTAATTTTGTTCGTTAGGAAGCGTTTTTATTTACGGGCTTTTTTAATTACGTATTTGATATATTTATTATTTATACAAGTATACCACCTTCGTTGGTTAATTTGGTATTTTACCTTAATGATTTTTACCTTTAACGTTTAAAAAGGCTTCCGATTCGAAGTTGAGATTTCTGTAAAGCTTGTTCCTATATCTAGAAGTTTATATATTAAATATAGCATGGGGGTATAACATAAGTAACCCTAACTAATAGCTTTTCGGCTTTGATCCAATTTAAGGTGCAAATAATAAGATCGAAAGTATTCGGGCTATCGGGGAATTTCGATATATTTATAATCGTTATTAAGTTTTGTAAGGGTTTTTTCGTTTTAACCGGGTTAATAATCGTTATTTTTTTTTATTCGAAGGTGAATTAAATAATCGTTATCGTTGCAGGCCGAAAAATAGAAAAGTCCGTACTTATTAACAAAGTTTTATTTAGGGGTTTCGGTTTTGAGGTATATTACCCGTTTTGGGAGTTCGCTGGATTTAAGGGTTTTTTGCCCGTAGTTGTTAAATTTTGGGCGTATCTGGTTATATTCGTAATATATTTCGTACTTTTATATATCCAAATAACATTCGTATCTTAGCCTTATAATTACTTTAAAAGCTGGTTATCCGGAATAATATTTGTAGGCTTTTGTTGTTTAATTTTAGCAAATCGGGCAACATTCGTACTTTGAATTGCCGTTTAATTTATAGTAAGTCGTTGCGATAATATATTCCTGCTGGAAAAAGGTAGAATTAATTTTTTTCTCTTTTTCGTTTTTACTGTTTATTTCTTATTTGGCCGTTCGGGCCTTTTTTTGAAAAATCCCTTTTTTTCTGGAATTCTTTTTAGCTAGGGAACGATATTTGTTTTTATAATAGCCTTTTTTACTACAATTAAAGCATTTAACATTCGATTTGTTCTTTTTAGGCTTTTTGGAAGTGATATTCATTTCTTTTTAGGTTTTGTTCTTATTTTTACTTTTTTGGAATTTGCTACTGGAATTTCGATCGTTTTTTTTTCTGTTGGATTTCTTTTTTTTAAATACCTTTTAAAGGTACGTCGATCGGTAATGATGGTTTTGTTAATATAATTTTAAAAGGGGCTAATTTTGGGTATTTTATATATTTTATCTTTAATTTATAATTTTAGGCCGTTATAAAAAGGATAAAATAATGCGCTTTCTGGAAAATTAGAAATTAATGTAAGGCGATTAAATTTAATCGTATATTCGGCTGCTGACTTGGTTTATTAGAAAAGGTGTAATTGTTTGACCGCATATTTTTTTTGTCGGAATTTTTAAATAAAGCTTACATTTTTAAAAAAAAATGTTTATAATTACTAAAAACATAATTAATTAAGTTGGAAAATTAGTTAGGGTAATTTATAAGGTAATCGTTTATAATAGGTTCGGATTATAAAAGAATTTTTTCAGCAAGCAGTTAAAAGATAATTATTACCTTTTAATAATCTTTCGTTAAAGAATTTTTATAAAACTTAAGGTAAAATTTGGCCTAAACTAAAAATCTTTTTATATTTGTGGTACCGTCGTAAGGTTTTAAGGGGGTTAGCTTATAGTTTTTAACCTTTAGCATTTTATAATAAATAAGGAATGGAATAGTATTTTTGCGGGATTAATTTACGCCAAATAAAAGTAATATTAAAGATTTTTGCTGTCGAGCAAGTTTAGCATTTTCCCTTTTTACCGCCTAAAGTTTAGTTATTAAAGTACGTAGCTTATCGTTAATCGTAAGTTTTTTTCCCTTGTTTTTCGGGTTATCGGATTCCTTTTTTTTCCTTTTTCGGTTCGTTTTCCTAAACATTAATAGTTTCCTTGGAAGCCGGGAAGGATTGTTGCAGAAAAGAAAAAAGTTCTTTTTAAGACCGAATAATAAAAAGGGCCATGTTGTCGTTTAAAGAAAGGATTTCTTTAATAAGGGGTAAAATGTTTTAATTCAGATATTAATCGTTTGCTAATAAAAGCGATCGGGTATATCGTTTATTTTCTAAACGCCGTTCTGTAATATCGTTTTTACTGGGTTCAGGAAAACTTGTATCCAACTGGGCCTTAAACCATTCGTCGGCTATTAATTAAGGAGCTATCAAAATATAACGAACCCATCGCATAATTACTTGGAAATGTAAACAGTATCCGAAAAGGGTTTTTGATTTGCAGGTAATAATAGGGCGAAAAATAATTTAGTAATTTGTTCGTTAAAGAAATTTGCGGACTTTTCCTTTAATCGAAAAACGATACCTTTAATTAAAGACTTAGATTAATAGCTAAGAAGCGAAATTAAGTAGGTGCTATTTATAAAAAAACTTGGAAGCCTTATATATCTTTTCCCTCCAGTATGTCCTCCGTTTGGTCTCTGTAATATCTCTGTAATGTTTCTGTGGGCTCCGCAGAAACTATTCTTGACACCGAAGTTTACCCGACCCGAGGTTATTCCCCTTTTGGTCTCCCGCAGACAATGGGAGATCTCAATCCGTAACAAAGCTATGCGAATTAAAACCCTATGTAAGGCAAAAAAAGGATTACGAAGGTAAATCGAAATTCCTATTCAGTACCAAAACTAAACCTTTAAAGCCATAATTAATTCTAAAGCAAAAAGTAACTTCATTTCGCCAGCGGTAGCCGAAAAACATCACATTCCTTAAAGATACAAGCTAAAATCTTACAAATTCGGATAATTAATAGAAATCTTTCCCAGTACGATAACGGACAAATCCTCAAAAAAACTGAAAAACTTCTAATATGGATCTAAAAACATTAAAATATTTTACGTTGGATACCGCCGACATTTCAGATTATAATGTTATCCTGGAAATGCCATAACTTAATTTTAGTAATCCGTTAATTAACTGGAAACTTGCCACCTTTTTAGAACCACGAATTAACTCCTATTAAAAAAAGGTCCAAAAAAATCTACTACATTATCCGAAAAGCCAAACTATCAAATTCTACCAATACCATACCCTCAAAATATTAGCGATTCGAAAAACTTTTTAAGGATAAAAAAAACCACGAACTACCTCCACACGGATAATAAAACCATCGCATACCCATTAAAAAAGGATATTACCTTAAGCTCCACAAAATCTACTATATAAATCCAGAAAAGGCAAAGGCCTTATGGAAAAGCATACAGCTAAACCTAAAGAAAAGTTACATTCAGCCATCCGAATCCCCCGCAAAATACCCTGTACTTATGGTACCTAAAATCAAGGACGGCAAACAAAAAATCGACCAAGATAAAAATCCGGTCTATTGAATTGGGACGGGGAGACTCAGTTCCGATCAGAGCATTTTTAGAGGCGGTGTCACAATAGAATAGCCGAGTGTAGCGGTAATGAAGGCAAACGAAAATACTGTATTTGGGTCCGTGTTAAACCAGACTTTAAAATAGAGATAAGTGTGTGTGTAAACGATAATTAATGATGAACGGTGATGAATATGTTTCGGGGTTGCGCCCGGCGGAAATAGCTCTTAGAAATACATATGTGGAGCTAACTAACTAATCAGCCAAGCTATGCCCCCTGGCCCGGCACCCTGTACCATTTTAACCTTCCTTTTTTAAAATAAGATTGCCCTTAATCCATCTTAAGAAATAAATGAAAATATAACGCAACAAACTTCCAACGTTATAGACCATATATAAAACCTATTAATTAATCTGATTAGCACTTACGCGGCTTATCCTTTATCATCTTTAATTCAGGACTTCGTTCTCGACGTCTGGCTAAATTCTTTTTTTGTTTAGCTTTTTCCTGCTTTTTTTGAGCCTTATCCTTTGGTTTTTTTGTATTAATTAAAGACTTGTACCTAGTCCAACCTGGCCATCCTTATGGGAAGTATGGTTTAGGTTTTTGCCCGGCATTCTCGAATGTATTTTTTACCTATTTGTACGGTGTAATATATTAACCTTGTACTATAGCCATTACTCGCTAATTACCAACCTTCGGTCGGGACTTGTACTTTATTTCAAATAGTAGTTTCGTAAATGTTAAATTAGGTCGTATAGCTTTAAATGCCGATGAGCCAATCTAAATTGATGGAAAAAGGGGCATTAATATCGGAAATAATCGTACGGATAATTAACGAGATTGATTAAGGCGTAGCTTTGATTAACGTCGTTTACTATAAAATGGTTGGGCAAATTAATTAAAATTTAGCTTATTATTATCTTCCTCAGTTAATGGGAACGGGAAGTTTCCAAGTTATTCTTTTACGTTTTTTTTAACGTCCTTATTTTCTGGTCTTAGGCCTAGGAATGCTTTAATTATGTCGGTAATGCTGTTCTTTATTCGATATTCCCTAAATCTTGTCGCTTCGGTTATAATTCTGTTTCTCCATTTTACAGGGTTGCGGGTAATAACATAAAAAATATAGGTAATTTATAGTCCGCAAGTATAATATTTAATTTATGTAGCTATTTTAACGATTACCATACGGGCAGACGGATTATTAAGCTTTAATTTTCTCTATATTTTTTGGTACAGCTAAAGTAATAACTAAGTACGATTTTCGGTAGCATAAGTATCGAATATCAGCACTAAACGCTTTAATCGGTCGTATAATATACTAATCTAGTACCTTATTAAATTTTCATCTGTCGGAACTTTAGTTTGGGCGACAAATTATACATATTTCGGGTTATTGGTATTAATCGCCTCCTAAGTTTTATTAAGGATTGGTATAGATTTGTTATATAAAATTATTCGTTTAGCTTTTAGGATAACGGCGATAATTCTTAAAGGTACGTCTTAGGCGATTATTTGGATAAAAGCAGTAACATTTTCGGAACGTAAATAGGTTTTATCTTGAACGATTATAAAAATTTGCTAAAAATATTTAGCTATTTCGTAACTTTACGAGTCTGTTAATTAATATGGTAACGGGTTGATGTTTTTCTATAAACGTTAACTATTAATATCCTTTAAATATATAGAAATAAGCCGATCAAAACGAATTTAAAGCGTAACTTTTTTTACGGGGTAAAGGGTAAAATTATTATTATGCATTTTTTTAAGAAATTGTACTATGTTATCTTTTTCCCATACAGGTATATTAGCCGATTATGCAAGCTTTCTAAAATTCGAAGTATTTAACTTTTTGAAGCTTTCGCCTTTACCTTACATAATACGCTTCTTAAACTACGACATAATAACTAAGATTGTATTAATTAATATGCTTAAATATAATATTAGGTAACTTAGAGATAATAATGGCAGCTAGGGATAATATGTAATATATATATATAGATATATTAGTGTAATTATTATATAGGTGCAAGAATTTGCCAAAATCTGCCTGTAACTTATACGTTTAATTAATCAAGTGCATTTAAAGTTAATGTACCGAATTTTTGCAGGTAAAACGTATACGCCGAGAAATTCCCAGAAAATTTTATCCGAAGTTATATAGAAAGGTGCCGTTGTCATCGCTTTCTTTAATCAGGTATATATATTCGTTTTCGCACCCACATTTCTTTTACATCTTTTCTGCAATACTATTTCAACTTTTCCCTTTAGATCTAACATATATCCAAATATATATATAATTATCCTTATTGCATTAATTAATACTATTATAAATTCTCGTCAGCAATCAAATCCACGCAATCTTTAGGGTTTTCGCAAAAATATAAGCCCAGGTAATTTTGTTCATGCTATAAAAAACCGTTCATTAAGAAAAAGTCCGGTTTAAGTAATAAGCTTTTAAATCCTGGTATTAAAAAACTTGTTGATCCTAAGATTAAAGCTAATATTAATAAGCTAAACTAAATTTTTGATTATCGTCGTAAGATCTTAACGGTATTAAACTCGTCTATATTTTTCAAGCTATCAACCCGTTGTATCGATAAACTTTTAGGTAATATTCGGAATTCAAAACTTTTATATAATTCTAATAACGTTCGCAAATTACAAAACCCAATATATCGTTAAATACCATTCTTAACTTTACTCTTACCTTCCAGTACAGATTCCGCAATATAAGCATTAATCAAGATAATCTATTACCAAAAATACCGGGTATAAATAATCCATTACTCTTAAAACCTTGGCCGGCTCGATATATACTTCCATTAACAAAGATAACTAAAATACTTCCAAAGTCCAATCCAATCTTTAATGTCGTTAAATAAATAATCGGTAGTCGGCGATCTGTAACGCTTATACCTGTTCTAATTAACCTGCCGATACCCAATAGCAGTTTTTTCGCCAGGTTTTTATTAACGGCTTCGACAATCCCAGCACATTCGGCAAGTCTTCGGGTTACTAATCGGATCCCTAAGCTATATACTAACATTAAAGCGTTACGTTTTCGCCGTATTTATCTTAATAATAATTAAAACATAACTAGATTCTGGAATAATAATAACGTTATATACTATATTACTTTTAAATATATCGAAATAAATACTTAAACTTTTCCATAACATCGTTAATACAATCCGTTAATTAATACAAATGCTCGGGGTTATATTTATTAAAGTTATCGGTAATCCAGTTATTAGTCGGTACTTATAATAACAGATCGAAAATAAAAACTTTTAAGCGGCCGTAAATACCTAATTTAATATAATTAAATACCTCCAGTTAATAAAAAACTTAATAGTTTATCCAATATACGTCGAAATTTATCGGGCTAATTTTTTAAGTTACTTTATAACTACTTTTATTAAAAATCTTAAATACGTTATTAATTTATTTATTCAAGCATTCGGTAGACTTAACCTAGTACTTTATAAACTTTGCGAAAAACGACATATAATATCGGAATATCTTAATTAATACGGAATATAACTATATTTTAAATGCTAATCGATTTCTAGCTTTTTGATAGGGCTTATAATAATTATATCGGTTTTATCGAAAAGTATAATTATACTTTCCAGAACGAACGATTTAAGGTATTTAAAGCCAACTTTTTACGATTACTACGAATCAAAAAGGATATTCGTACAAAAACTTATCCTATTATTAAAACATTCGATAAAAATTAATTTCGAAATAAAATAAAAAAATATATTACTAATTCCCGGTTCCGAACAAATATAACTAAACGCATTAATTATAAATAAAACATAATAATTATTATACAAAATATTAATAAGCGAAACGGTAAAGGAATTTAAAGGAACTTATAAAAACTTAAAAAAAACTTAAAGGAATTTAAGAAAATTACTATATTTTAATTTCTTACAATTAATCGCGTTAATTTTTTCCGTTTTCCTAATCGTATCGTCTCTATCATATCGCTATCATTTACAACCGCATAACCTTTAAATCGACTACTTAATAACTATACCTTAATATTCGTTCTTATAAATTTTAAAGCTTTAAGCTGCCAGTTTTTAAATAGCTTAGTATTCCCAGCATTCGAAATATCCGATATTATATCGTCGCATTAATCAACGAATAATTTCGTCCAGTTATTTTCTTATAAATTAATCGGCTTCTAATATCCTTTTTTATAAATTACTTTAATTTATTAGCAAAAATAATACCTTACAACTTTATCCTATTAACTTTTTTAAAACAATAAATACCTAAACTAATAATATATTAATTAAATACGGGCTAATTTAATAGTATTTCAACTTTATATTTTTAAACATATTTATATATCGTAACGTATTATATAATAATACCAAATCGTTTAGTTTTGAAGATTTTTTTATATCTTATTTTTATCCTTTTTATTCGCCAGTTTAATTATTTTACGGCGCTACTTAACGATCACTTTAATAACCTTAGTTACATTTTTAGCTTTCCTTTTTAAAAACCGAATCCTTTACGTAATTAAATTTTCTTTCGGAATATCTAAATTCCAAGTTATAATTTTCCATATCAGCAGGATTATTTCGATCGGTAAAAACGCTTTTTATCCGTACAGCAGTTTATAAAAGTTAAAACCATAACTTTTTATAATGGTATTATCGGCGAAGACCATCTTAAGCAAAAGTTTAACCCATCCTTTGCCAGTCCCATTCGTCGCTTTCATCAAAACTTTAACGATCGAAACGTATCCTTTTTCGACCAGGCCTTGTCGCCAGGCTGCATACGCGGCATTAACTTTTTTCTTAATCATTAATACGTCGTAAGTTTTAATAACTTCGCCCTTATCCTTTAAATTTTTATTAATCTTAATTTTAATCGGAAAGTTATATCGATAAAAAATGTACTTATCCAAAAATTTCTTAATCACTATTAACGTAACTAATCGCAAGGCTTTAATTTTTATATAATCGGACAATTCGTACCTAACTTCGATTATAACTTTGTAACCATCGTTATAAAGCATAAACTAAACATCGATTACCTAGATAACAATTATGTTAATCGGCTGCGAAAATTTATGGCCGTTTTCGAAACGTCGATCGGCTACTTTCTGGCACTTAATATACGTAAATATTACTTTCCGAATATAACCAAATATACTACGCCAATAATATAAAGTTATTATATAACAATAGGTTAAATTTAACTCCTTATAGCTATAATATTCATAATATTACTTAATTACCGTAAATCGCTTTTATTCGATATTAACTATTCGCCGGCTACCGTATTTCTTATTTACTTTACGTCAAAAAATACCGTCTTAAACAAAGTAATTTAACGTTTCGGATTTAAAACATTTCTTTTCCTTTTTAAAACATTATCGAACCGATTAAAAAATTTAATATCGTTAAAAACTTAACGTACTTTTGTAATTTTTTAAACCAATTGCTAATAAAAGGTCCTTATCGCCGATCCGTATTAATAAATATAAAAGCTATATTAATTAAAATAAGATTAAACCGAATAATATTAAGCTAAATATTAATAAAATTATCAACTTTTCCCTTTTATTAATCGTTTAATACGTTAAAAGCTTTAAATAATTTTCGGAACAAATCGTCCGCTGCTATATTCTTTTTGCCGGAAATATATCTAATCTCGAAATCGAACATTTTTATTTAAACGATTTAACGAATAATTATAATACCAGGTAAAAAACTTAAAGAGTTATTAATTTAAATTATTAGCACCTTAATATTAATTTCTAATATAAATCCGATTCCATAAATATAGTTCCGAAATTTTCTTAAAATTTTAAAAATAACTCGATATTTTAGTTTACTAACGTCGTTATTTAATTTAACATTTTTTTAAATATTACTTTTAAAGCGCGCGGAATACTTTATTTTATTAATTAATTAACCGAAAGTACTTCCAAAACCCTTTTTATTTGCGTTTATTCTTATAATAATTTTTTCGACATTAAGGCTATAATTTAAAGTAATTAAAATTGGAGCAATAATAAATGCTTTTTTAACGCTTTTTATTATTCGATTTTAATTAAAACTCTAAATAAAAGGTTAATTCCTTCGAAGTAAACGGATAAAAGGTTTTATTTTAATAGCGAAATACGTAATAAATATTCGATAATAAATGATAATACTTAAAAAAGTTTTAACTTCCGAAATATTTTTACATAATTAAATCTTTAAAGGTTTTTTTACCTTAATTATATTTGGTCGCCGCCTATTCGTTTTACAGATAAATCCGATTATAACAATTATTTCTTAATATTATTAAAACCTTTTTATATTAATCGTTATACCAGCAAGTTTGTGATTAAAAAGGGTTTTATTTATGTTAACGATATATTTATAAACGAATCGCCGAATTCCTGGAAAAATTTCCTTATCGTTATATCTTGTTTTTAGGCCTTTAATCTTAACGTTATCGACGAATAGCCGGACGATATCGGGCATTAAATCGTTTAAAATCCTCCTAATTACGCGGCAAAAATAAGCTATAAAGTTAATAAACCTTTAAGGTATAATAGTATACTTTAAAAGTTCTAACGGTATTACAAAAATAATAAAATCTTTATTAGCTAAAGCTAAAGTAACTTAATCGTAATTTAAAAAGAAATTTACTAAAGTAATTAAAAAGTACATAACAAAATCCGCCGAAAATTCGTCGTAATTATCCGGCATAAAAGCATCTCGTAAAGTAATAGCATTTAATTTAATCGCTAAATTAATTAATCGGAAACTATTATTCTTCCTTTCGATTAAAAACCAAGTATTTTTATATATAATATAAAACTATTCGAAAATACTTCGTTAAATACGCATTCGCAATATTTCGATTAGCTTATCCTTAATACTTACTGGCATTATTATGCTCTTAGCTTGTTATGCTTTATAAAAAATCGTTTGAATTTTATAATCTAATACGATATTTAATTTAATTTTACCATATTTTTTCCAATCTTAAACTAAAGTAACTTCTTTACGAAAAATCATCTCTTTAAAAAAGGCTTTTTTTATACGGGTAAACTTATTTCCTAATAATCAAGAATTTCGTCGGCGCGTTCTTTAATAAATCGGGTTTCTCGGAGCATAATAATAAATTTAAAGAATAAAACAACCAAAGGTATACCAGGCTTATCGGGCTTTTTGTTATCCCGATTAATAATTTACTAAACTTTCTCGAATTTCTTAACCTTTTAATTCGGGTTTCCAAAAGGTACTAATCTATTAAAGGGTGCATCGTCGACAGGAACTACTTTTTTCTACTTAAATTTATATATCGTATTAATTTAAACGGTTTAATTATTATTAATCTTTTATTACATTTCGTCCTACAATATTTTATATAAAGTATATACTAATTTTTCGTCGTTAAACTGGCCTAAAATCTTATTTCCGGGTTCCAACTTATTATTAATAACTTCTTAAATAATTTTTACGTCCTAATTAACGCAAGTATTATTAACCGAAAAGATATAAAAGTTTATAACTTGCGTATTTATCCTTTCGCTTATAAGCTTATTTTCGTTAATAAAACAACTTACTGTTTTACCGACTGCTTTTTTTTTAAGTTTTTCGTTAATACGAATATTACGCGTAACACGTTTTGCAAAAACCAAAGGGATAATAATTTCGACGGGCCAAACTTTAAAGTTCTTTTTATCACGTCCGGATCTATATTAAACGTTATTTTCGATTTGGTTATAAAGTTAAATCCTAAAATTAATAATTTCGTAACGTAATAATTATTAAAGATAAATAATAAAATAGTAATTAATCGGTTAACTAACCAAACGGAAACCTTAATTATGTCTTCGAATAAAATCCTTTTTTAAAAATTAAAGCCCAAAAACGATACCCGGGTTTATCGCATAATTAATCCATATTACTTAATGTACGACGCAATTATAACGCTTAACTCGGCTCCAATATCGATAACTTTATTAATTAAATTATCGCCATTTTCGTAACTTACTTTAACTGCCAATTTAAACAAAAGGGTAATATATTTAACTGAATTATATTATTAAATTAACAAAATTTTACCAAAATTTTAACTTTTTATTTTATAACCGATATTTATAATAAAAATTCTAACGGATTTTTTCGTTTTTAAAACTTTTAATTCTCGCATTTTAACTTCGGTTATTTTGATCGTTTCCTTATTTTTACGATTAAATACCTTTAAAGTCTTAACGGCCATAAAATTTTTAAAAGCCTTTTCGAAATTTAAGCAAACTTCGATTAATTCGGACTAAATAATCTTAAACTTCTTCTTAAAGTTTTCCCAAATTCTTTTTGCCTAAAATTTAACTATATTTTTATTATTTAAGTTTTTATAAGTAAAAATATTATTCGTTTAAGTAATATTGTTTATTTAAAATATACTAGCATTTATTTAAAAAATATTATTTATTTAAGCGCCGATTTCTATATTATAAAACGAAAATCCTTCGTATATTAATTCGTCGTCGTTAATTTCGTACTTAATTTTGTTCTTTTTTATACCTTTAGATTCGTTTTTTTTATCTTTAAAACGCTTGGTTATCATAACGTTAATAAGTACCGTTAGTTGATCAAAGTTGTCGATTTTCAGGGCTTTAATTTCCTCCAAATGCCGGGTACCTTTACTTTCGACCGGGTTATTCCATAACTATTTACGTAACGGTATTTTCTTATAAAATGGTTTTCCGTTATGGTCGACGAAATAGGTTATATTAATCTCGGTTATCCTGTTTTAATTAATATTAAGCTTTTATCGATTTAGTTTTAAAATCGTAATATACTTTTAAAGTTTAACTAAATTATTAATATTTAAGTTCGAATTAATTAATTAATTAATTAATTAATTATTTATTTATTTATTTATTTATTTATTTATTTATTTATTTATTTATTTATTTATTTATTTATTTATTTATTTATTTATTTATTTATTTATTTATTTATT